>VZTL01060784.1:248-11560 GCA_013400535.1 Scopus umbretta
ACATTGTGAATGCTACTTTTATTTTTTTTCCTCCTGGATTGAGATACTTAACAGTTCCAAAATATCTGCCCTGGGGAAATAAAAAAGCATGTAACAGGGTCAGAAGGCAGGAGAAGAATCTGAACATGATGTGGGCTTGCGACATTGATTATGGAAAACTAAACATGCACATCAAGCAGTTCTCTAAAGACCATTGCTACGGCCTTCAGGCAAGATCTGTCAGGACTATTGGCCAGGAGTAAGTGGAAGTAAAATGGGAGAAGATCCACATATAGATTCAAAGATAGTCCAAGACAGCCATGGCCCATAATATTATTTGTTATTTGCGAATTTAACAGATCTGCTCATTTCCTCATGCACCTGTAGGAGCTATTATGTTATACATTAACTAGAGGTGTTGCCTGTTGGCACAGCAATGAAAAACACATGGGCTTTGAGTTGAAGATTTGAGGACCTTGGAAAGTTTCAGCAAAGAAATAACCTCGGTATTTCTCCTTCAAACAGCAAATGAAGCTGGTGTAGATCTCATTTCAAAAGCATGCTTTGAAAGCCAAAACCCAGAAAGCAACAACCAATTTTGTGAACTAGCTCTATTATAAACTATGATATCAACAACAAATGTGAATATAATACACTTTCAAATACAACATATGCCCTCATGTTTTGGATGTGAACACCACAGTAAGAAGGGGGCAGTACCATTCTGTGGCACTAGAAGTACTACAGACATCTTTTCTAATTTTGCTTTTCTTTTGGGCAATTTTCTATAAGAGCATAGACTAATAAGATTTTCCACACACTGATGTCATTGAGATCACAAATGGACCATTGGAATGATAGCTACATACACAGATGATTTCTCAGGCTTTTGTATTCTTCCTGGGTAATGGTCCTTCACAATTATTTTCTTGGCACAAATAGTGATGTAATGACAGACATGAGCAAATCTCTTTTCAGTTCAACAAATCTCTATACAAATCAATTTTTCCCATCTCAGAAAAATCCTCCAGATTTTAGTATCAAATGCCAGAGTACTATGTGACAACTACCTACTTCTAACTAACATATATCTGACTCTTGGTTTTGACTGAACCTTCGCAAATAATAGAATTATGCCTTGTTGAGCTATTCACTTGGGGCAGGGAGGATTGGAGAAAATAACCTAGGTATGGAAAAGTCTTAGAACACTGCCATCAAAGGATAAAAATCTACATGCATGTATTAGGGGGATGAGGAAAAAAATTGTACACTGTTCACCTACTTTAAACTTAGACTGACGGTGATTAAAATAGATTTTTTTTTCTATTATTGTTATCCAGACAGTTCTGTTTCTTAAGTTTATACTGATAGAATAATTTTACTTGGATAAATTACAAACATCAACAAAAAAAAAGTTTTCTAGCTGCCAGAAGTTAGCTCTCAACTTTTTTTTTTTTTTTCGGTTACAATATTTTTAGTAGGTCACAGCTGGAGACAAAAGGTAGGAACAAGATACACAGTCAGGTGTCTTGGCTTCTGAAAGATGAAAAATAAACCCTGGGTCATTTTTTCCTAAATAAACAGACTACCTAGAAAAACAATCCCAGTGTTTTAGAAAGTCCTGTGATCTTTGAGTCAGTGTCATGCGGTATTAGACTCTAGGCTTTACAACAAACTCATATGAATTAGTAGTTCAAGGGACTATGTGTAATTAATCAGTACATTATTCACAGAGCCATGAACAGCTGCTCTGTAGGATTCAAGACATGATCCATGATATTTATAGAACTATTATTCCTAGTCCTGCTTAAACAACTGGTAAACATTGCAAGTGAAATGCCTTTTGGAACGCCACAAAAAAGACTGCTAGAACCCTAGCCTAAACCTCTCTTAAAATATGAATGCCTCGTTCACCTACATTCTTGTAAATATTACCAAGAGCATGCTGTTTTGGTTTTGGATAACAACTATAACAATATTGCTAAATTAGAATGTTCTTTAACTTTTCGTTCAGAACAGAGACAGATGATACAGAAATAATTCACCTCATAAGCAGCATTAAAATTAGGACACAAAAATGCTTTTGATGAATGAAATTTGTAATACTGTTAGCAGCTGTGTTTTGCCATCATTCTGTTGAGATTACTTTCTCAGAGACTAATCTAATAAAACATAATACATTATATCTGTTTATCCTTCAGTCTGAAGACTGTAAAGCTTCTCAGCTATCACTCTCATTCAGATTTTCATTCTGAGTATGTGTTAATAGATAAAATATGGTTTTGTATGCTTAGAAATATTTTCTAAATGTTTTACTTTGTAATATTGGCCAAGCCAATTTCTAGATTTTTACCCCATACATTAGCTATATAATGGTTTGTGTTATAAAAATAGAATTTCATTTTGAATAACATTCAGTTTTTAATGTGGTAAATGCAGATAGCTATGATTCTGAAATACTAGATAATCTGTTGACTTTTCATAGGGCAATTCTAATTGATTTTTTTTATTATTCCAAAGATATTTCTAGAAAAATGTACTGTGTCCCTTTTTCTTCTTTCATTTTTCATTTTTAAGTCAAATGAAGATGTGAATTGTAAGAATTAATTAAAGCAAGGGTTCAGTCTTAGAGCATGCTCTGACAATGTAATAGTACATGAAGAAGGGAAAAAAAGTAGTCATACCAATTTTCTTTTAAAAATATTTTTAAAACATTGCTGAGCAATTTATGACACCTTGAAATAGTATAAAATAATGACAAATCATTTAGAATTCTGTGTTAGAATTCTGAATTTTTCATATCTATCTTAACCTTTACAATTATATCTTTATCAAAAATGCCTGAGACATCACCATATAAAGATGATGTTATTCTCAAAGAACTGTCCCAAATGTCGCTATGAAAATGTTCATGGTAAGTACACTACAGTAATTTCAATACATCAGAGCTAACTGCTGTACCACTTCAAGGTTCACAGGCCAGATGCCATAAATGAAGTAGAAACAGAACCCTTGTTAATCCTTTGCATAACAGCACACCTATTTATCTGCCCTAAACCACAGCTTATTCTTCGTTCTACCTCTTACACCACGCCTATCTTTTTTCTGCTGCTGTGGGGATAGTAACATTGGCATTGATGAATGAAGAGAAAAAAACCCACATAAAATAATCCTGCCCACTCTTGTTTCCAGATTTCTTTCTACTACGCTAAAATCCTATGTGTTTTCACTTTCTTGAACAGTCATTTATTTTCATTTGACAAACCAATTCAAAGCTCATTCACAAGCAAAGCTAAATCAGACACTGTTTAATCCATTCTGATTTATTCCCAGATTTTGCTGTCTTTGATCACACTGAGCAATATGTATCTAAAATTATTTCCACTGATATCAATATAAGTCAAGGGGCAGAACACAATCTTTAGAAATTAAGTGTATTCATAACCTGTCAGGGATATCAAGGGTGTTGACTTCTTTTTTAGCCCTGTTTTGAACTTTTAGAGCCACATTTATGCTAAATGCCTATGAACACAGGCTCAGGCTGGAGTAAATTTGATACAAAATGATTTCCAGAACTCTCTATTTACCAGCAAACAACATAGCCTCCAATGGAGTGGAGAATTGTTTCAGTAAAAGAACATGCATACTTACCAGCTGCAAGTATTTAATCTCAAAATAGCAGAAGAGAATTTGCTTATTTGGCAACACAAACAGCCAACGTGTAATGCAAACAGTACAACCCAGAAGATATCTCCCAAGTCCAAGTGGAATACGTACTGAGAACTCCCAAAAATCTGTGTCCACGACCACATTTACAGAGATAGGCATAGGAAAAACTGCTGATATTTCCTAATCAGCTTCCAGGAGCTAACACCCCTGGCACTTTCACACTTTAATACTCTGTTGTCTTTAGAAGAAGGAAGCTACAACTGGGTTAAGAAAGAATGAGATGAGCCAGTGTGCGCTGTACACACCCAACCTATCCTTGCCTGCTCTTGTGCCTTTTGTCACTAGATGTGAAAGGGGAGATTCCACCACTTAATAGGATTTCAAGCAGTATTGGTGTTACCAGTCTGTGCTGTAAGCCCAGCTGAAGCCATATGAAACAGCAACAGCCATTTGGTACACTGACCAAAAATAAAACTGTCAGAGCGCTAATTTTCTTATTCTATTCATACTCCCTTTTCCTCCCTCCCCTGGGATGTGTGATTAAGCAGCAGAAAGTGTGGGGTTTGGGCCCAGAGTTTCTCTTCTCAGTGGACAGAGACCAGCCACTGACAGTCACAAAAAACAAAACAACTTGTAATATAGCTACCAGTTCAGTCTTCTCCAAAGCTAGAGAATATATTCAGTTAGCCTGAATCCCTCCTGCAATCTGTGCTTCTCCAGAGGCATGTCACCTCTAATAAATATGGGCACTTTAGTGTCTCAGCTGGAATCAAGACAGGTAAAGCAATACAAAATGGAAACAGATCCTTTGAATAAGATGGAGAAGGGGAGACTGAGACTTGATTTTACCTTGAATTCCATCTTTCTCCTTGTTTACTTCTACTTATGCAGTCCACCCTTAAAGACTTGAGATTATCTAAGCTAAGTCTCCTGGCAGAATATCAGCAAAGTCCAAAAAGCTAACCCAAACTATATTAATACTAAAACCAAACAAATTTGAAAAGGCAGGGACTGCTAATAGAAGAGGGAGTCTTTTCATCTCATGATTTGGAACAACATTAGGACTCCCAAAATCTTGGCAACTAAATGTTTGCCTTGATGTATCTAGGGTTTTTTGTTTCCTCAAATTTAAAGAAGCAGAACAGAAAAAAAGTACTGAAGCCGTTCTAACTACTAATCTTCTCATACAATTTTTTTCATCAGGTCTAGTTAACAACCACGCACAAGCACTCGCCCTCTGTCTCTGTATTTAGGCAGGGGAAGGTCAGCACTTGGATTTCTGCATGGGATTCTTGGTGAGAAGAGAGTTCAAGCTAGCACCTCTCCAGCACATCTGTGAGAAGGTTTATGGGCCCGGAAACTGAAGTAAAAAGCAGCTTGCTGATTATGATGCAGATTTGGAAGGACTTACCTAGCCTGAAATTATCTGAATATTTATAATTAATTTATAAATGTAACTTTTGAGTCCTGCCATCCAACTAAGAACTATCTTGCATAGCAGAAAGCAAAAAGCCAAAGTTTCTGTGCAAATGAGACTGCATCATTTGACACAAGGGAGAAAAAGTGAAATGCTAATTGCTTCAATAGCCTCCAAATGCTTCTCTTCCTTTTCCTTAGAGATGCATCTAACACATGGGTTGGCCTGAATGTTCCCTGATTGCGACTCAAAAGACAAAACATAACAGATACGAAGATTGTGGAAGCCATAATACTGTTGTCTTGGAATAACTACTGAAATTTATCCACCATCTGTGCTAAGTGTTCTGTCCTTTTTCCCTTCCTAGATAAAGCTTTATGCAGCTTCTGTGGAGCTTGGCATGTTGAGTAACAACATAGCCAGCTATTTAGATGTTCTGTCTGGGCCCTAGAAAGTGAAAACATCTAAACATGATTTACAGTGGCATTATTTTTCTCCTCAATACTTTTTTCTTGTGAGTCCAAGTTTTACAAAATTATATATATGTATAGTTATATGTATATATTCTTCCTTGTTTCAGAACGTTTCTAAGACAATCTAGGAGTAAAGGCAGCACTGAGGGGTGAAAAAAGGAGAGGCAGAATTGTTTGAAGACAGAGTAATACTTTCATTATAGCAAGACTATACAGTTCAAAGCACTCGTGTAGGACTCTGCAAAGCCATATCCCTAGCTTTCTCATGCACAGAGGCACTAACTACTTTAAAAAGCTTTTATTCACGTGCTTCTATTTCATCATGACATTTTAAGCAGATCTGCTCTGATACATTCAAGGTAGAAGTTTTTCATTCAAAACCACCAGCACACAGAGCTATACATTTTCATAGACATTTTAGTGAAATTTTCAAGAACCCCTAGCATGAAAAAAAACCAAAACAAAAAACCAAGAAGTTGGACCTAACTTCAGGATAGACATTGGCACGGTAGCGCACAGTTCTCCCCTGGCTGTAGCAGACTTAGTAGGTGATTTCTTATACTTTGCCCTGTACATGACACCAAGACCATGAAAGTAGTCTGCAGAAGGTTCATCTTAAAGAAAAAATAAATAAATAGAAAGCTTAAACATTAAAAAAGAAAAAAAAAGAAAAAGGGGAAATTGCAGAAGTATTCACTGGATGTAAAACAAGTTCCTTTTGTGGTCTCATCATAATCACAGAAGCAATTTCTACATAGAAACAAGAAGTTAGTTGCCAGTTGCAGAGACACAGAAATACATCCTAACCCTCATTTATTTGGCAACATACAAGAAAAGAAAACATATGGCAGCTATGTGTTTTAATACGTGTTAGAATTTTGTCCTTCACACTTTTTGTTCCTTCGTCATCTTTAACCCTTCACTCCCACTGCATGTTAAAGGTCACGGTAGCACCATGAAAGAATCCTGGCAATCCAGATTGTTAGTGCTGCAGTGAGTAGGATCAATTATTTTAACGCCACTTGAATCTGTGGGAATAATGGCTCCAGGCAAGTCAGCAGCCAGTACAAGCATTAACTGTAAAGCATCCAAAGCATCAGGTCCCACAGAGTGGCTGAAACCTTTCTCTGAATTTACAAGCATCCTGTGGCCCCAGGCTTCTCCTAGTATCTGCCTCGACATGAAAGTCAGCAGGCCTAAAACTTTGTCTTTTCCAAGAAAGAGTCCTGAAGCAGTGCCACAGAGAAAGGGGCAAGAGGCACACAGTACACCTGGGATCCCTGGGCTGCAGTTTGGCACACTAAAACATGCAGTTGCATAGCACATCTGCAGGGGAACAGCAAAAGGAAAGGCTTCTTCCCCATTTTATGAGGTCCTGAGCCTAACAAGGACCATGAGCAACACGGCAATAGGCTGCCCCACTCCCAAAGACACTCTCATCATTTGTGCCTGTGAACTGGAGCTATGAATGAAACTAGTATTACTGGGGATGAAAGAAAAAAAATATATACCTGAAGACAACAGATATTCTCTCAGTTCAGCTCAAAAGACAGATAAAGACACAGCAAAGATAAAACCATAATTTCCCCAAAGGTTTGGCCTTTCTCTCTACAGGTCTTCAGTTAATTCAGGTGGAAGTGAACTCCTGCTGAGACATCAGTCCTGGTTGCACTGCTCCCTGAGGATTTACAGAGCAGCAATGACAAGGTGTTTCCCAAACAAGCCAGCATTTCTTGATCAACATCTTTTATTAATCAATGTCTTTTATTAATCATCAATGTATCAATTAAAAGGAATAGAGCAATTAAGAATCTTTGTGTAAATACAGGTAAGCGAAACTTAACTCATCCATACTGACAGAAGGGTTGGCAGCATCAGATCTGCCTTTCCAAAATCTTCTGGATCGAGGAGCTAGCCATGCACTGTGTGTATGGTTCTGTAAGTCTCATGGCATACACAGCCTCTGTGCTATCTGAAGGCCGACATCAACACCTTGGATTCTCTGACTCGCCTTTGGAGAATGTCAGATTGCCTCTTGCAAATAAAATGTGTTTCTTTTGCAGTGGACCTCTATATAGACACTATCAACAGAACAGCTTCAGCCAACCATTTTTGTATATGATCCAGGCAAAACAAATCACAGTGCCGACAAGTCCACAGCTGATTCCACACGTGTTCACGTTTTATTAGCCTAAACATTTCCATTCCCCAAACCATCACAGCTAGTAACTGGAAATTATTTCTCACTTGATAAAACAACTGCTGTATGAAGCAGCTTATCTGTTTAATCACTGCACTTTTGGATTTCACTGCACTCAAAGCACAGGAATAACTTCAGAATTTGTATGAGAGAGGTCTTCTGAGCACCAGTGACCCTGATATACCTTCTATATGAAAAGTTGCTACGGGATTAGCTCATAATTCAGTGTTCACTCCGGTCAGAGGATCCTTGCAATAGCTAACCATCCAGTCAATGCTTCACAGGAAGGAACAGCCCTCATAGTGCTATTCACTATGGGTGGGGAGTTTCAAAACTAACAGATAAAAGATCTTAAAACCATTAAAAAGAATACTATTCACATTTCTGAAGATGAATACTTGACAGGACTTAAAGACCTTTAAGCCACTGGCTACTATAATCTTGAACTCATTGCTGCTGCAATATTAAGACCTGTAAAACCTCTTCTAAGGTTGAAAGAATCACAGCATACTAAAAGAGCTTTGATTCAAAGGGTTTGTTTCACGAAGAGCGTGAGTAGCACAGCAGGTGAACTATGGTACAAAGTCAGCCTGGAATGTCAAGTCAAGTGAATTTCACAGTAGTGAAATGAATTAGCCATGCTGACAGATAGAAGCAAGAAAGATATGCATCAGTATGTTAATTGTACAAGTCTGTCCACAACTTCATCAAGTGTAATCACTTTAGTTGCCACTCTCCATAGCCTCTGTGGCCCGACCACTCCATCTGTCAGGAATTATCAGACACATCCTCTCTTTTCTTAGTGGGTGCAGCTTGATCGGACAAGCAGCAACTGGCACGGAGAACTCCAGGTTATTCAAGTGTCAGACTACAAGAAAAGAGAGAAGTAATTTGCAAGGAGACAAACAAAAGTGTTGGAGCTGTTAATGCCACAGAAGCGCAAAAAAGCCAAATTACCAGGTACAGTCCTAATGAACAGACAGTAAAACAAATACACAGTTAAACCACTTAAATGTATTGGATGTGGCTGGGATGGAACTAACTTTCTTCATAGCAGCCTGTATGATGCTGTGCTTTGGATTTATGACTAAAATGGTGTTGATAACACACCAGTGTTTTAGATGTTGTTGAATGGTGCTTGCATAACATGAAGGGTGGTGGTATTTTGATTAAGGCTTTTTTTCCCCCCCCCTCCACTCTGCCCCCCCAGTGCGTAGGCTGGGGATATGCAAGAAGTTGGAAAGGAACACAACCATGAGAGCTGACCTGAATTGACCAAAGGGATATTCCATACCATATATCATTGTGCTCAGCAATAAAAGCTCAGGGAAAGGAGGAAGAAGGGGGTGGGACATTCATGGTTATGGCCTTTGCTTTCCCAAGCAACCATTACATGCACTGAGGCTCTGCATGCCAGGAAGCACCTGGACACCTGCCTGCCAATGGGAAGCCATGAACAAATTCTTTGTTTTGATTTGCTTGCAAATGCAGCTTTGTTTCACATATTAAACTATCTTTATCTTGATACACAAGTTTTTCTTGCTTTTGCTCTTCCAATTCCCTTCCCTAGCCTGCTGTGGGGAGTGAGCAAGCTACTAGGTGGAAGCTTAGTGCTGGCTGGGCTCAACCCATTACACTAATTTACTGCAAAAATAGGAATAGCTACTTTTGAGTTCTACTATCAGCAGATGGGTGTCTTCTGGCTGTGATGGCCACTAAATTCCTACTTTTTTTTCCTGCTAAATTCTCATTTAAATAAGCAGAAAACACAACAGCAGCAATGCCAATGCAAATATATATAGCATGTAATTATTAAGATTCTGAGAGAATGTATGGTCTTAACAAACAACATAAAGTATTTGTTTAAAAGCATTTGGATCCAGAAGTACACAGATTCATAGTCACAATATTTCTAAGGTGTATATTAGAAAGAAGCTCATTTTTCCACTCAAAAACCCCCTTTGAACAGGGATCAACTGCCTCTAGTTGCAGTTTCTCAAGATCAAAACCACGATTAGCCTCAAACATGAAACATTTCTAACCTAGGTATAACACTCACTCTTAAACATAAACTGCAATCTCTAAAGACAAGGTTAGAATAAACTGGACTAGTGGTGTCCAACCTTTTGTGCAAAGCAGGACACATAGCCTTTTAACAAAGGCACAGAAGTGCTCCCAACCAAACCCCTGCCTGGGTGCCCCCTTAGCTGTGTGGCCCACATGCCAGCTTTTCCCATCATGACATGCCCATGCACAGATGGGTGTGACAAAATCTAACCGTCTGCATAGCTTATCAGAAGAAAAAACATTGATCACAAAATTCATACTCAACCTAGCGGAAAGAGATCGGCTCAGTCCAGCAGGATCTTCTAGGTAATTCGATGCAACTGCCATCATGTAATTTGCCAGATTTTTTCCTCATAAGTCAGCTTGTGAAATAGTTTAACAAGCAGCCTTATAAAGTAAGCACCTAATCAAGTACACATTTGCAACAGGATAAAGGATTACAGAAAGTCTGGATGTGAACAAAATCAGTTGCAAATACCACTCCAATTAATCAAGCTGGTGAAAACCCTGAACTAAAAAAATCATGTTTTCTGAACAAAACTGGCAGTATGATGGGGGCCACACAGAACTGAGAAGAGCTTCCTCTTTTCCCAGTGTGTGCATACAAGCAAGTTCCCATTCCCATACACACTGTCACCTACATGAGCAGCCCCAACACCAATCCAGTCTCTTGTCCTCACAGCAGGCTTCCAGCAATCCCACTGGGCCCAGCGTGTATCCTTACTACAGCTGTACAGGATCTGCGAGGGCCACACCATTTCCCTCCCTGGCTGTAGTCCTGCCCACTCCACCATCTGAGAAGGGTTGACCCTGCTTGTGCTTGCTGCAGAAAGCGTGCTCTCACCCACAGCTTTCTACCTGACCCCTGAGTCAGTCCACCTAAAAGAGCAAAGACTACAGCCAAGAACAAGGTCAAGACCACCATTCATGGTCAGCTGTCTGGCCAAAATAAAAGCAGAGAGTAATTGCCTGCAAAAGGTCTCCTGCCTCTTGGGGAGCACAGACCAGCACCTGCGGCAACCAGGGCATTCCCCAGTGGCAGGGGCATCCATCCTACTGTCCTTTCAGCAGGTGGCTTCAATGTCTTGAGAGATTGCACAACCTAGCACACAGCCAGATCTCTCTGCCAAAACTGTTGGCAAGAGTAAATAAGAGTGAAGTTTAGTCATCCAGAACAGTCCTCAGACTGTAAACAGAAAGGAGCATGTTTTCACAAATGTTCCTAGGTACTGCTGTGATGCTCACTTTTCTCCTAACCCATATGACCAAAGAAAAAAAAAAAATTTACCCCCCCCCAGGTTTTGTTATGGTTTCCCAAATATTTTCTGTATTTCCACAGTTCCAAGCACTGTGTCACAAACATACCCACTTGTTCACAAGTGTGAACAGCAGAGGAAACACCCAACCAAGCCAGCACAGCTCAAGGAAGGGGAACAGGAAAGATTTGCAGGCAGGAGAGCTTGCTGCTCCTGACATGCTAGGAGAAAATGTTGTCCTGGTTTCAGCT
>VZTL01060787.1:0-16089 GCA_013400535.1 Scopus umbretta
CCACTCTGCCTCTCGCCGGCCACCTCGTCTGCTGTGTACCCCTTCCCCTCCCTCTCCCCCTGTTCCTCTCCCTCTCTCCCCTTCTCCCCTCTGCCCCAGCCCCCTGTGTATGTCCCAGCCACCCAGGCCCCACAGTGACAGGATGCCAGAGGCAGGTGGGACCAGCTCCCGCAGCCTGTCCCGGGCTTTCTGCGCTCCCCTTTCTGCACCTCTTGCACCCTCTCTGCACCCCTCGGCTAGGAAGTAGGATGAGGACCTCAGGTGTGGGACTCCAGAGCCAGGCGTGTGCTTGCCAGCAATGCTTGTTTGCTCTTCTTCATCCGTATGAAACGTGCAGAATTCTCCCAGCACCCAGTTCTGGAGCAGATCTCAGGCCAGGGGCTGTAGGTCTGTAGAGGGGGTCACGCTCACCTCACTGGGTGTAATGGGAGTGAGGTGCAATCCCTGTGCCCTCCGCAGTCAGAGTAGTGAAGGTTTTTAGGATGTGTTGTTGGAAATTTGGAGGGGTCTGCAAATGTAATGATGGGCTGCAAGGACAAATATTTCTGCAGGAAGCGTCGTGTAAATTTCCCTTACATGACAAAATGAAGAGACAAACACAAACCTCCTCGGGAAGCCCACTGGGCAGTGCAGCTTTTCTGTTGCCACAGTCATCTGCCTGTTGAGGGGAAATTTCGCAATTGTCTTCCACTAAATGCGGCATTTGTGATGGAGGGGCCAGCCTTCGTTGGGCCTGTGTCCCCCTCTCTACAGGAGCAACAGATTTGCGACTCAGAAATAATGTCTGAATGAATTACTTCATTAGATTTTTATTTTTTTTTAAATTTCAGGCTGTTTATTTTCATAACTCTGCCATCTGGGGAAAGACTAATTTACACAAAAGAGATTTCTCATAAGAACAGCAGAGTAAAATACTCCCCCAAAGTTATCTCCCTTTATAGATTTGAAACGGTATTATAGATCATAGAATCATAGAATAGAATCATTAAGGTTGGACAAGACCTCTGAGATCATCTAGTCCAACCGTCAGCCCAACAAGTCTACAACAACTAGATCAGTAGTTACTTAGAAGTCATCTTAACTTTTTTTCAATACAGACAATCCAGCGATAGGCACCTGGAATAAAAGTTTCTGAAGTGCAGCCTCTTTACAGACAACAACAAATGGGTGGAACAATGACAGAACAATCTGTTAAAAAGAAACAGGGCGTACAGTATCTGTATCATAAAGACACGGGCATCTGATAAATGCATCTGTTTATTTATATGTGAACGCCAGAAGGGGACAGGAGAAGGCATTAGAAGAAGCAGTGGTTGGTTTGGCTCAGTGACACTGGTCAGGTGGCGCTACCTCTGCCACGAAGTCATTTACGTGTAGTTGTGAGATGGGTAATGGATTTAAGCGCCATATGCATGCAGTGCTGTACACACCAAGTGCTGTATGCACAAAGTGCTCTACACACCAAATGCTGTATGCACAAAAAGCCATTCCCGGCTCCCAGCCTGAACAGAGCAGGCAGAACAGTTAGAGGAATGGATGCAACATGGTGCCTCTATTAGAGGTCAGGGACTGAGACAGGTTGAGATGAATGTCTTGGTTACCCCGTTAACATGCAGTGAGATGGAGTCCCAGTGTTTTAACTGAAAGACCATTACCTAAACCTTTACTGCACATACTGGATAAAATTAGCTCAATGCATTATTCCTTTACATGGGTTTTTTCAGTGTAAAGCCACTAATTTTCTTTAAATAACATCAGGTAATGAAGCCAAGACAGAGACTGTGTACTGGAATACTGCAGAAGTTTATTTTTCCTTGCTATTAAAAGCTGCTGAAAGCGCGGTTTTTAACATACACATTATTTAGCTCATGTGAACCATAGCAAAAGGAAGTGTTAGCAGATGTCTTAGCTGCACTAATAGGATGGTCGAAATAAATGGGAGTAAACCTGCTAGTTCTTAAACACAAAAATAATGTACCTACCTCTCCCTGCCACCACCGTTGTGAGTCCCTTGTTAAGGAGGGTTACTGAGAGCTCCGCACACTCTTGCTTCGTGGAAACTGAAGTAGCTGCTGGAAAGTTCTATTAAAAGCTAACAAAAGCAACAAAAACTTAAAAACTGATTGTATTTTTCTATAGAGATTGTAAAGTTTTAAGCACAAGTGTTTAGGAGCTGCTTGAGATGAATTTTTTTTTTTTGGTGAAGAAAAAAAAGAACTTCTGTCAGGAAAAAAAACAGAAAGAGAAAAATGACCCATTCAGACCTAAATAAAGTGTGTCTTTACATTGTAAAGGTTGCCTCTTTTAAAACAAGCTAAAAAGCTGTTTGACATTGTGCAGTATGGTCTCATTTTTTGTTTATATGTGTCAACATGATGTATAGATCTCTTAAGATGTCAAGCGCTCCATATTGTAATTACTAAGTTACCTTTGAAATAGGAAACATGATTTCCAAATCACAGTCTGACTGCTCAGGCAATAAGCGGTAGTTTCTTTGGTATTAGTAACAGAGGAGATCGTGCTGTTTTTGAAGCCAGTGCCCTTAGAAGTCAGCTGAGTACCAGGGAAATGCGGTGAGTGGCTGCACGCCTGGGGAAGCAGTTGTGTTTTGGGCTACAGCTGCCTGATCCTGTGTGATGTTGAATGTCCTTGGTCACCCTGCAGGAGGTCCCTGCAGGATTGGGCCATTGCATGAAACTCAGTTTTGAGTATTCATTCCCCTTCTTTGATTTAAGATGGCTAAGGTTTGTATGAGTTCATGTGTTGTTGGGACATGGGTGGCCATTCTGATCTGCAATGGCATCCAACATGGGACCTGCCCTTCCTGCATCCTGTGGTATGTGTGTTATGGTGACTTAACTGGTGGGCAAAGGGTGAGACCTTAATTGAGATAAGAACTGGAGTGAAAATGTGGCAGCATAGATATCCGCCCTGGGCAGTGCAGGTCTGTTGGGGCCCATGAGGATTTGTTCAGGTGCCCAGCCTGTGCTGGAGCCCAGACTACTTGCATTGCTCAAGCAATCTAGTTAAAGCTGGCCCTGGTTGCTGTGCTTATTAGAATTACTGTGAGCCAGTGCCAAGGTCTGTTCTTTAACCTGGGGGCCAGCTGCTGCCGTTTGACCACATCCTTCCCACTCCCTCCCAGAGAGGGTGGCTACACGCATGCACGTAGCCTTGGGGGTGGCTCCTGCTCCCTGTGGACTCCTGCACCCCTGCGGGGATGGGATGGCCTGGGACAGCATGGGCCCCAGCATGCCAGTGACTTCTTCCAGCATGATAGTGTCAATGGCTGGGCCTGGCAGCGTCTGTGGCAGTGTTTATTTTCTGGGGATAGATGCAGCCAGCATGCCTCCACGTGCTTCAGACAGACCTCCCTCTGCAATGGAAACAAGTCCTAAGCGGGGGCTCTCTTCTCTTGCTGCGGTGTGAGGAGGAGAAAAGACACCCCATTTCTAAAATTGGTCTGAGATGTCACAAATGAGGCTTAAAAGCTATCTTAACTTTTCTTCTCCCCGGGTAGGTATTTGCAGAACTTTATTGTAGGTATCTGCTTGTATTGTTTAATTTTTGTATTTATAGGTAAAGTTTAACACATGATGGGGAACACTGTAGGCAAATTGTGTGCAACAGTACCTCTGGGCAGCATCCTCTGCCCAGATTCTTCCCATAGCTGAAGTTCCTTTATCCTTTAGGAGGCGTTTTTCAGGGAAATACTATCAGATCATGCAAAGCTTTTCTGCTAAAGCCTTTCATGCAGTAGTCCTCTAGCAGAAAGCTACTCAAAGGACTAAGGAATCATGAACTCAGGACCTATTCTAGTTGCATAGTTCTGATAACAGAGTGTTTAAAACTTGCTAATTAAAAGTAATTGTAAACAGCTGTCACATGCTGCTACTGTTTTAATTGGCATTCATCACAACTGCATCTGTATTATGCTGCCGCTGGGATCCTGGTGTATTTACTCTAATCTCAGAATGTGTCACCTTCTGAGAGATTAGGAGATCATAAAAGCATGAGGGCAACATATTTGTCAGGGTTGAAGGTCACTAATCTGTGCCAAAAGCAGCTAAGAAGAGCAAGCCGTGCAGAGGGACAACTGGAACAAGCAGCAACGTTTTGCAGAAGCGTAGAGCTTTTTCCATTTGGATTCTCTCTCCCAAGAGAGAGAACTTGTATTCTGCTGTCAGGTGTTTGTGTAAAACATAAGGAAGGTCATTCAGAATTATTCATTAACTTGTTAAATTTAACTTCTGCCAGGCCAAGTTGGTTTAAAAACAAACAAACAAACAAATTGCAAACCATAAAATTTTACAAAATATGCAGCAGAAGTTTGGTTCTTTTGGATGAACATCCCTCTTAGCCTGTTACTAAGGATAGGAAGAAGCATCTCAGTGGTCTGAATGACTGAGGTACATTCAGCAGAGTATTCAGCTGTTTGCTTATGGCAGACTTGCAGCTGTAACTGCATTGTCCTTGTAAACCCCTGGAATGTCAGATAGCAGTGGTTATCCCTAGCCTGGGCAGTTAGGCAGATGTTTCTGTTAGGGTGAGCAGAGACACATAGTAATTGGGATTGATTATGAGAACAACTGGGCTATAAATCTTCCGCTCCTTGCTTATGTGTGCTTCGTCATGTAGAGGCAAGTAAACGATACTTTTTCTTTCCTTGTGAATGTGGAATTATGGCAGTGTAAAATTTTTTTTTACATAAACCAGTTGTAATCTGTGCTGACCATCAGCTTGTAATGCTTCAACATGCTGGCTTACATTGGGGAAAACTTCACTATTACTGAAACTAGAAACATTTATTTGGCTCCTGTGTTCAGAAGGAGGCATTCATGAATAGACTTTCACAGAGCAGAAGACTTAGGACTTGCTACAAATTCAGAGGAAATAGCTCACATGCAAAAAAGGTATAACAATGATTAATGGAGCTGTGAACTTACCCATCTGAAAAACTTCAGGAGTCAGGAAAAAAAGTTCTGAAAACTTGAGGCTGTAATCTGGGACAAAAATGCAAACTGACACATTTTATTTTTATCATGCTCCTTTTAAAGTCACTCAGTAGGAGCCAGTCACTTTTGCTTTGATTTTTGTGAAGTCTTTGCGTGGATTGTGCATAGACCTCTAACTCCTTTAGCAAGGAAAAGCGTGGGGTACTGTACCATGCTCTTGCCTACACTGAGCTCTCCATAGTTAGTAAGACTCTGAAGTGCAACGATGTATGTAATCTTCAAGGAAGTTCCTCTGAAGATTACGTTTAGCATCTCAATTCAGCAAAGCAGTGAAACATTGACTTTGAGCCAGGGATGATTAGCATACTTAGAGACATGCAAGCTTCTTGCTGAATTGGTTCCTGGATCTTTAAATGTCTCAGTGTGGAGTTATATTTACATGGCTTTTGTGCAGGCGAAGTGAAAAAAAATAGACTGTATTAATCAGCAAACTGAAATAGAGTGCAACCATTTAGGAATGTAGAGGTGAGTAAGTGAGGGAAGGTGTGAAAGAATCCCAAATTCACAGGAAAGATATGATCAGTCATTTTTAGGTTGGATAGAAACGTCAGAAATGTTATAATTTGCAACACAGCTTCTTAAAAAAATAAAAAAATCACATTGTATATCTTGGGGTGGTAGGATGCTACAATGCTTCATGGATAACTGTTGGTAAATTTGCTACAAATGTTTCCGAATATCTGCTGGTTTAGGTCCATGAAAGTCAATACAAAATCAATATTGAGAACTGTGTCTGCTGTTCTTACTCCAGCAATATTTCCATTGGCTTCATTCTGATGATTTCCTGAGCAACTGGTTGCTTCCAGAGTCAGCGTGGTGCTGCTGGATGAGGGATAGTTCCAGCAGGGTTGCGCAAAAGCTGTTTCCCATGGAGAATTATTGTTGTCCTGGGTCAAGTTGCCCTTTCATTCCCATTCCCTCTCTTTTCAGTTCCTTTCCCATAAAATATCTCACCTGTACTCTCTGAGCCACTGTATCAGGTTTTTGAGAACTTCTGGTTTTGTTGGGGGAATGGAAATGAGAAATGGAAACAAGACGACATAATTTTTGTAAGAAGAAATTCACTCTTGTGCAGGAGTTAAGATTATATTATTATTAGCTAAGATCCCAAAGAATTCACTTCTCTGGAAATGGGTAAAAGGGGAGTTTCCCCACAGCCTTCCTTCATTATCTTTCCCTTGAGTTTTTCTTCTGGGACATTTAGAAAGGAGCCAGGGAAAAACTGGCAGGTCTCCTCAGGAAGAGCATGTGATCTCACGGTGGAAACTGTTAAAGGGTTTTGGTTCAAGGAATCAATTATCTTTTGCTTGGTGTGTTTAAAGCCAAACTTGCATTTTTAGAGGTGGGATGAACCTATATTGCAAGACACTTCCCTTGTCTGTTCAGGAAAAAATCACAGTCCTTTGCTATAGGAATGGGAGTCAGATGTCAGAACAGTACAAAGCATGAGGAAAAATCCAGGGAGGCTTTAATCAAGGTAGCTCTTAATGTGCAGTCAGATTACCCCAAAAAATCAACAGATTCCTTAATCCACAGACATTCCCAATGTATTAAACTATCTGTTCCCAAAATCAAGGAGTCTTCGCTTTCTGACAAGCCCAGTTCTGGCCCTTGTCTCAGTCAAAATTTCAGTGATGTTTGTCTCCTTTGATGCTCCTTCACACTTGCCTGACTGTTTGTGTCAGGATGGCCACAGCAGCTCTCGCCTTTCCGTACTGCAACCTTCCCTGCTTTACTCTCCCCAGGTGCTGCAAGCAGCACCTCCTGCCTGCTACTAGTGACCCTTGCATTGCTTCTCACCCCTCCCTTTACAGGTTCTCTTCTGTGCCTAAAACTTGTTACTCTCCTCCTCTGCCACCCAGTCTTTAGTCTTAGGGCCACGAAGGGCTTGTGCCGGGGTGCTGGCAGCCAGCAGGTTGCAGATGGGAGCACCCAACTCCTCGGGTCATTGGAGCACAGGGTGCAGGCACCAGGCACTGGCCCTCTCTGCTCACGGCTCCAGCACTTACCCCTCTGCTGGCAATGTAAAAGGAAGCAATCATTTGAAAAACAAAACAAAACAAAACAAAAAACCAACCAAAAAACCAAAATAAAACCCCCAAACCCAAACAAGTCCCTCCTCCCCTGAAAACCCCTGACCCATCCCCCCCCAAAACAAAATAAAAGACGCCTCAAACCAACAGAACTATTTGGTACTGAATCCTCTGAACACATCATTTACATCTCTGTTCTCTTTATGGAATTCCAACAGTCCTTATCACGTTCCTCACTTTGTACCGAAGTGGCTACAGCTTTTAATGATTTTTTTCTGTGTTTTTCTGGGTGGACAGAGGGACCAGGGGATTGAAAGTAGACACACACAGACCCTTGACATTGATGCTCTTGGACCATCTTCTTCCCCTTTGATGTTGCCTTATTTTGGGAAAAGTCCACTGAAAGAGGTTGGGGGTGGAGGAAGAGAGGTACGGTGGGTTAGCCCCCCTCCACCTAGCTTTTGGCAGGCAGCTTGGGTGCCCAAGTGAGAAGCCAAGTTACCACAGGTTTTTTCAGTAATTCATAGAGGGTACAGCCTCTCCAGAGGACAATTAAGCCCACCTAAGAGACGACCAGCAGCTCTGTGTCTCTTCACTGGTGTTAGAGGAAACCAGAGGTGACCAGTCTCATAAAAGAGGCATCTCTGCAAAATGAGCTCAGACGAGAACAAGTTTATAAGATGGGAGCAGGGAAGAGAGGACCTGTTTCCCGATGCTTGGACATGTGTTGTCAGGACCACTCAGAGGTATATTTTTCACACAGAGCATTTGTTCTATGTCCTGGACTAGCTGATATAAGCATTTGCATCCATAAAGAAACATGCATGCTTGACCCACAGCGCCCTGAAGTCCTGAAAGCCCTTCCCTGCCCTGGCTTTCTCCCCACAGCTGCTGCTGCCAGGATGGCTTGCTCACCTAATTTCTGAGATATTTCTGGCCTAATTTTTCTCCTCCACTCTGTGGAGGCACTCATGGTGCCCTGGGATGAGCGGTCCTCTTGTCCAGCCCTTGCTGTGTGTATACACTGCACACGCATATGCAACATATAGATATTCCTTCCTCCATAATTCCCCAGAGCACAGTGCCAGAGAGGACTTTGTTGTGCTTCTTCTGGCCTCTGTTCTGCCAGGTTTTCTTGGCAGAAACTTTGCAGGCAGCTTCTCACAGAAGAAGATGTAGCCTAAGGAGAAACATGGATCTTGGTGTGTTCCCTGGCACCAGGGAAAATGCAGCACAGGTGCATGGGAGAATGCAAGGGCATAGGCACTAAGCACAGAAGAAAATAATTAAGAATCATGAAGTTTAATGAATTCTTGTTAAGCTGATGATACTTAGAAGACAAATGCTAACATGAAGTTTAATGAATTCTTGCTAAGCTGATGATACCTTAGAAGACAAATGCTAACGGTGGTGTTGTAAGTGTGCAATCACTCAGGTAAGATTCCCTGGAATGTCAGCACCTGTCTGACAGACAACGGGAAGTGAAGCGCCTTCAGCTTTCAACAGCTGCAGTCCCAATAGCTGGCTGTACAACCATCAAAGCTGAAACAAGCTCTGCATAATTTCTCTGTCTGCTCTCTGTGTATCTGCTGCAGCTTATGCTGACTAGGAAATGGGAAACACATGGCAGTAGCCTGCCCCCTTGGCTTCATCACAGCTATATCAGTTTTCCTGCAAGACTTGGAGTTAACTTGGCACAAACAATTTTAACAAACCTCAATACAATCCATGCAGGAGTTTTTGTGTCACGGACAGTCTGTGAAGAGAGAGAATGACTGCAAGGGTAATGATCTGAAATGGCTGATTAGTTTTTGGAAATTATCTGAAAGGTTGGTTAATAGGCAAATTTTTACATTACATTAACAATAATATTAAATCCTACTGTAAAACATGGTAAGCAGCTGTATTCCTGGTGTGTTACTGAGGAAGAGACCTAACCCCAAACTTCTGCATGGGGAATAACTCAGTAACGAAGCCTCTGAGATATGGAAAATTGGAGTTTCTAAGGACTGATTTTAGACTGACAGCCTGAGGAGCCTGGGACAGCATTCAGAGGAGCTGGTTGCTATTTGCTGTGAGTGTTATATTTATTTCCCCATGGTCAAAGGCTTCCTGTGTGTTGGGAAGGTCATTGTTTTCTGACCTGCCTGTGGGGATCCCCAGAGGCTTGCAGCCTTTTGGCTGATGGTCCTTGCTCACCTGAGCCCCTTCATCAACCTTGATGGCTCTCAGGGTCTCCTTTGGGGTCACTCCTCAGGCTATTGTGTGGTCTTCTTGGCTTCTGCTCTTAGATCTGTACATGCCTCACCCAGGAAAATTTTGTTTCAATGTGGTATTAGGTGTTATTCATAAGCCTTTGTGTCATTGCTTTGTTTTACAACTCTTATTCTTTCTCTATGCTCTATCAGGGGCCTAGGTAATCCAGTAACTCAACCTTGGTTTCATCTCCAGCAATTGCCTGGGGATCTGCATTCCTTTTCCTGCTGTCCTGTCTGGTGCCATTTCTTAAGGACCTTTATCAGAGAGGCATAGTTGCAGGAGGAAGATTTAATGTTTGAATCATTGGTTTTTCCTAGGACGAACTCTGACTTTAACCTTTCTAGAAATATCAGCACTCTGTCTCCTGGACCTGCAGCTCTCTCATTTGAAATACTTAACTGTGTATTTGTCTTGTCTGGGTATGTTCTAATAAATTGAGCTGTCTGAAGCTCCTTACTTACAATGTAATAGTAACTTCTTTGATTAGGTGTCTTTAAATTATATTCAGTATCTGATAATTTTTGAAAGTTAAGCAAGCATTGCATCTCCTAGCTATTGCATTATGCGGTTTAAGTTGTAGTTTATGCACAAAAACATCACAATAAAACATAAATATCAAAGCAAGTAAAATAAAATACAAAGCAAAATAAAAGAGTTCTCACAGCTGATGACAAAAAGTATGTGTAGACTTTTTAATGGGGATTTTCCTGAGACTGACACGAGTTAATGAAAAACTGTTTATTTTGCCAGTGCACCTTTCTCTGACAACAGTTTGTTTCTAGCCAGTTTTAATGGTGATGCCTCTCATGCTGTTTTTCTGCACACAAAAAATTGCCAGAATTTGTTTTGCACATGCTTCCAGGGCTCCACCAGCTAATAGTGGATACTATCCTACGTCTTTGCTTACATCCAGTTTCAGTATTTCCTTTGATGTAATTTGCTTTCCACTGACTCTATGAAGCCCTTCAGGGTTTGAACCTGAGCTCTTTCTCTTTCTGTGCGATCTGGTCACAGCTTTCGCCCTCCAAAAGGCCAGCAGATAGCAGCCTGCTTGTCTCACCAGTTCATAAATTTATGCAGACTGGGCAGCTGCTACTTTATCCATGAAAGTCCCTGCCCAAAGATGCCAGAGATACTGCTGCCCTTTCACTCTTTAAATCAAAACTGAAAGCTTCTTTCCCACAGTGCTCTCATCTGTCAGCTGGCCTCTGCATGCCGAGCTATTCTATTGTGGATCACTGGGAAAGGATCTCTTAGCTGAGAGCCCCCCCTGTCCATGAACTTTGGTGGGGGGTGAAATGGCTTTGCAGGGTAGAGTCCTGTGCACGTCACAGGCTGAGGCGCCCTGTCCTGGAGGCGGTGGCAGGTTTCCCGCTGACCTGAAGAGGAGCAGGACTAAACTGTTCCATTCTGTTCTGCTTACAAACCAAAGGTCACTTATGATCAGGATGTTTTAAGAAACATATCTATTAAAGGAAAAAAGTGTTCCATTGCTGGGCACAGGTGACAAGATAAAGCACTCCAGCATCTTGATTAAAATAGCTTTTCTATTTTTAAGGGCAATTCGTTTAAAAGAATGTTTGGCTTCTTTTGTGTGGGTGATAAAATCCTGAAAACCTCTCAGGATAGCACTTGGATTTTGGTTTTCTTGATTATAGGACAGAAACTATCGTGCTAATAGACTTTCAAAGCGTCACTACTCTGAAATAAACCTACTGGACTAAGTACATTCATTTGGACGAGACATTTTTTTTTTGAGCACTTAAGTTTTACTCATTAAATATAAAACCTGATGCAAACTGACCTTTAGCTCTCAATTGAGTCCAAACTATTAGAAATTCAACAGTTATGTTTCCAGGGACAATATGAATGGCTGAATGTTCTGTATTTAAATGCCAGAATAACACAGGCACACTCACATGCATGCGCCCACCAACCCCCAAAAATACACAGGGGTGCCAATGGGAGCCTGACTAATGCCATGTCATTAGTCAGATGCAGGATGGATTTTGTTAAGAGGAGATGTATAGGGCCGGTCCCAGTCCAGTGAATTTGTTTATTCGTTCTGCAACAAGATCAAAACAGTTTTTGTAACGCTGTCAGCACACCATTGCTGCTGTTGACAGCAGGAATAAACACCACCTGGAGGGCAAGAGAGAGGCTGCCATGCCCCACTGCTGTGGGAGGCAGGATCATCCCTGTTCTCTGTGCAGGATGTGCACAGGAGATCTCATCATGGGCCAGGCTCTCTTACATTAGGCACTACCTGAAAAGAGAGGAAGAAGATGAACTGGGCAATCCAGCTGCTGTTAGGATGTTATCTGCTTGTATAGCATAATAAAAATATTGTTTTGTGTGTTTTAAGAGAGAACCCATTGGCTTTTAGGAGTTACCAGTCAGGCCTTGAATGTTGGCCCTGGAAAGTGTGCTGGAGAAGCTGGAGTTCTTGATATTGACTGTGTTGGCTAACCATTGGTTCACATCAAGTTTTTCTACCAGAAAAACTCTGTTTTAGAAATGCATTCGCTAAGATTCTTTTATGAGCTGAGATCTTAACTTCTGGTGGGTTTGAAATATTACACCACCTGCAATCATAATATCATAATCAATCATTTTACATTGTGATGAAAATGAGCAGAAGGAGGAATGAAAAGTAAAAAGAAGCTCTGCTCAGATATGAGCAGTGTTCACATCTGTGTTTTGATCAGCTCAATATACTGGAAAAAACCCTTCCGCAGACAACCAAAGACATGTCTTAGTGACTCTAGATGCTGAAAAGAGCTGTTTTCTGCATGCAGAGAATAGTTATTTCATATAAATGTCTAACCTTTTCCTCTTCCAAGTTTACCAAAGGTCCAGTCATCACTTAGTATATGTAGATGTTGAATTACTAGGACCAAAATTTTAGCCTGACTTGATCAGGTATGGCATTTCTGCCATACAGAAATTTTGAGTTAGTTTTGCAGTGAGTAATTTGCACCTTCATTTGCCGCTATCTTGGAATAAATCCTTATCTGCACCCAAAGGTTGGGATGCTTAGACACAATGCTGCCTGTGCACACAGTGACTTTTGTGTCTTGGTTTTCTCCCCATGACAGGGGGAGCTGGTGCCTGAAAATTTGTCTCTTAATTAAATGCAAGCACAATTTGAATTTTGTCTTTTCAAACTATTCCCATGGTGGGGATGAAAGATTTTTTTTTTTTTTCACTTTTGTAAGGTTAAAACCACCAAAAAATATGAAAGCTAACTGCTGAGTTTTGAAAAATGGCCCAAGTGCTGTGCATGGACATAGGTAGAGAGAAAACAGATAAGAAGACAAGCAGGCAAGAGAGAACTGTACCGTGGCTGCAAATACCATATTCATTCTGTTTCAGTCCCCTTGGGGTGAGGAAAGGCAGGCTGGGAGCAGCTTGGCTGGAAGGGGAGAAGGGAGATGACTGAGAGGGGGTGTGCAGTGCAGAGGAATGGAGACACAGGGGCAGTGCAGCTGGAACTGGTGTGGATGGGACTGGAGAACAGGACCAAGCTGCACTGGGCAAAGGCTGTCCAACATAGTTACACAAATGTTACTGGGGCTCGTGGATCCTTTCTACTACATTTTCTGATATTTTTGCTCCTGAAGGAAAAGGTAACCTCTTACACTGGATTGGGAGGGAAAGGTAAAACTACAGTTAAATGCTTCCTACTGGACCGTGGGAGATGTCCTCTCCATCACTGTGGGAGAAGGGAGATGATGCTCTGATCAGCCACTTGAACTTTTCTTTCTTCCTTCTCTGCTGTGCCCAACCTTGGTGCTGCTGAGAGCCTGGCTAGAGCAGAGAACAGCCCAGGACAGTTCCTAAGAGGGAAATGTCAGGGCAGACTGGTGATGGGCATAGGGGAGTGCCCTGGTGAGAAGACACTGTGGTTTTCACCACCCTGGAGGCTGTAAAATGAAGTTCTGTGAGGTGAGTGATCTTGGCCAAGGTTGCAACATCTCTGTACCAGAAGATATTAATCTAAACTCTGCTTTGACTTCATGTAAACTATTCTCCTCTGGAGCAGCCTGCACTGCTGCAGCTACACATTTGCTTTCACAGACCCCAGACTGTCAACCAACCTCACACAAGCATGCGTTGAGCTCATGTGATCGAGCTACATCTGTTTACTTTGTTATAGGTCAACCACTTGAGCCTACCCTCAAGATGAAATTAATGTTTGTGGAGCAAAGACAGCAGCTATGTAATACTGGAACAGGCAAAAAACAGAATCATAGCTTTGAACAATAGGAAAAATCCTGGCCATCTTAACCAGGTATATTATTGTGTGTGAGTATATATACCTATAGAAAAAGTTATCTCCCTCTCCTGTGGTGTTTGACCGGAATATGGAAATCTGGTAGGTGAGGTAGGAATTTCTCAATGCCAATTTCTCATAAAATTGGAAACAAGATCTCTACAAAGAAGCATGAATCTGGTAAATACTACAGAAAGGGAGCAAAACACAGCCATAAATAAGTGTTATTTTTGGTCCATTGAAGATGGCTTAGTTTTGTACATGCTTAACTGCTTTACCTGCAGTGGCTGATGGTGACTGTGAGCCAGGGACAGAAGAATGAGTTATGTGGTAGCAAACCTTCCTTGACAATAAGCCTGACTGAAAATACAAATAAAACTTACAATGGATCTAAATTACAATTACCTTGAATTTAAGACTTTTTTTTTAATGCCACAAGAACAATAGTGAGTGCTTTGGTATGACTTACTAAGTTATACAGAAAAAAATTAATACAAACTTGTCTCAATAACACAAATCCAATTGTTCTAAAACGTTGCCACCTTAACTTGGGGAGAAAGACTTAGTTAAATCTGCTCTTTTTCATCTCCTGAGATTTTAAATGGAAGAGCTAAAATGACCCACTACATTGACCAGCTTTCTCGTAATTAAAATCGCAAAACTCACTACTGCAAACAGACGTCAAGCTCTTTCTATAAAAACCAACACCAGCATAAACACTACTCTCTCTGGTAGCTTTTATTATTTGCATCCTAGCTTTACAAGTAAAAAGAGGATCTGAGAAACAAACATTAAAGACCGAATAAAGCTCATTCAAGCAGCCCTAAAAAAACAGTATAAATGAAAAGTTCCCCTCTTCCTAGGCCTTGGGCTGTCTTGGGGTTAAAAAAAATCCAGTGTAAGAGGTTAGGAACAGACTTCTTGGTATTTTCTGCACAAGCTGCTTTGCAGACTTTCAACCTTTTGCTAGTCCTTAACACTTTAAAACACTTTCCTAAGTGACCCAACATGGTATCCTCCTATTGCTGTACACTCCTAGTTCCTTACATCGAGTGGCCAGAGTGATGTGGTGGCCCTCCAGAGCTGCGGTGAGAGATACGGGGTGCTCCCTGTTCAGCTCCTGCTGGATTTTGCAGAGGTCAGCTCTTTGCTTTCCCATATGCGTCAAGGGGCCCCAATCCTGGTGGGAGCTCCTGCTCTGAAGCGCTGCAGAGATAAGGCCGGCATTGTGCCTCCACTTGCTGGATGGTGGAGTGCAGCCTATGTGTAACTTTTAGTCAACACAGGCACGCACAGATAATAGACTGTTTCAGCTGCCTCTGGGGAGCTTCTGTTATAATCTGCCAGAAGATTCTTTCTGTGGTTTAAATTTGGCATATGAGGAAGGCTAATACTTTATGTATATAAAATGTCAGTTATGTGCCCTCAGGCAGCAAGCTAAAAATGATATTACCCTGTTGATGGATCTGGGTTTAGATAGTTTCAGCTACAGTAAGTTTCTTGATTTAAACTCTGAAGATGGCTGTGCCAGTCAGCTAAAGTTAAAATTGCAGGGTGTCACTAGTTTTCCACTGATTTCAAAGCGCTTTGAATAAATCACCAGGGAGAAAAGTAATTTTCTTACAGGGACTATCACCCAGCACACTAGTAATGCACAGCCACAATGCCTTACATAATGCAGCAGGATGAATGAACTGCTACCCAAATGCTGCTGACCTAAAGACTGATGGTGTTCCTGCTGGCTTCAGTGGCATTCAATTGTGCAGTGTTACCGAGTCTGCTATGGATAGTGATCTGTAACATGGAAGCACTTGATGTCTGCAGTCATCGCCTCAGGAAAATTGCTGCTGCCCTGGGGGAAATTGTGTGTGACAATGAACTGCAAGACAAGGCTGGTAGTGCGTACACCCAGTGCTGCTGCCAGAGTAGCATGCCCTGAAACAGGCAGAGTCAACAGAGGACAAAAGTCTCAATAGCAGAAGCCAATCAACAACCATATGCATCTTATCCACAGAATGAAATCACTGCAGTGCAGAGAATTACTGACAATAAACAGTAAAAGAAATGCTAAACATGAAGTGCCCAATTCTCATTTACAGCAAAGCCACTTTATATCCCTCTGGAGTGTGTAAGTGGTCCTCAAAGGGGAGGATACTGCAGTAATTTATAGCCAGTGTGTAGCAGTGTTAGTTTACAAATGAGAATTGGAACACAAGCAACTAGTAGTTTGCTGATTTCATAGAATCATTAAGGTTGGAAAAGACCTCTGAGATCATCTAGTCCAACTGTCAACCCAACACCACCATGCCTACTAAACCATGTCCCAAAGTGCCACATCTACACGTTTTCTGAACACCTCCAGGGATGGTGACTCCACCACCCCCCTGGGCAGCCTCTTCCAATGTTTGACAACCCTTTCTGTGAAAAAATGTTTCCTAATATCCAATCTAAACCTCCCCTGATGCGACTGGAGGGCATTTCCTTTTGTCCTGTCACTTGTTACTTG
>VZTL01060789.1:0-15459 GCA_013400535.1 Scopus umbretta
CTGAAACCAGGACAACAGCAAAGACATCTCCATCTGGCACCTCCAACAGCAGTGTTACTGCTATCAAGAATGCAAATTTGCAGCTTGGGAAAGAGTAAAAAGTGGCCAAGGACAGGGCTGGGCGGGAGGGAAGGAAATCAAGATGCCTTTTTAAATCCAGTACGTAACAAACTTTCTCCATCAACTTTTCAACCCATGCATCACTTGAATTGTTTGAGACTTTTTCATGCCTCGCTGTAGTACATAGCTCCCAATTGATCAGCACTATTTCATACCTTATTTGCAAAAAGATATTTTTGCAGTGAATATGACCATTTCTATTATCTGTACCGCAGTATCACATGAACATATGAACAAAAGACAGTCAATAAGGTTGAATAAATTGAACAAAGTTTACATTGTTAAGATATAAATTTGAGTAACCCAAATGCTGCCTATTCTGGTTGTGAGGTCTACTTGCAACACAACTTCAGGTAACAATTCCACTCAACTAGTATTCAAGACTTCAAATTGGCACATGTAAAAGAAGAGCTGGCATGTAGCATTAGCTTTAACAGCATCCATTCTTAAGATGTTAGTCTCTAAAATCAGGTAGGAACTTAAAGAACAAGAGTTAAGAGGAGGAAAGATAGCTGTACAAATGCTATGATTAGATAAGCTTGCATGTTGAGTTATCTTTGAAAGAACTAGTTTGGTTTATAAAACAGAGACCAAAGTCATTATGTCAGTCCTTTTTCTACAAGCTACTTAGGAGAACTTCATCATTTTTGCTAACATGGGTGGTTTGCAAGATCTTGAATCTTAAAATACTGCTTTTTCTGCTTTTTGAACACCTTCTACAACAAATCCTGTGACTTGGGCTGATACAATGTAAACATCTGTGTTTTGAAAGCTTTCTATAGACCTTTCAGAGGCAATGCTGGCTATCTAAATCCTTACTTGGCACCTAAATAAAAGCTTTTTGCTTTTCACATATTTGGACACAGTCATGCCATCCCACTGTCTCTCCAGTTTCAGTGTTTGATCCACAAGCTACTCTCCGAGACATTCTGCTAACAGCACTGAGACAGAAAAGACCAGGTAAAAATTACCTTAGGGACAGCAGAAAGAACAGAGAGAGAAGCACAAAGCATTGCCGAGGATTACCCTAAGACTTCATGCAAGCACTATTGCGTAACGTACATCTGTGTAAGAGAACCTTTCACCCAAGCCTTCAACCTGAACTCAAACTGATAGCTTCAGCTAGGCATCCCTCAGGCAGCATACCCCTTTTGCCTGCAATTTGCCACAGCTAAACTGTATCATTCAGATATTTGCTATATACTATAGCAAGGCATGAAAAATTCTCAGTTTAAGTAATGCATGGGTTGAAAAAGTTGAGGGAGAAAGCTTCAGTTATGTACTGGCTTTTTACCAAGACTGAAACCTGTGGCCTGGCAGAGCACCTGCCTCGAACAGAAAATTTTGCCTATAATTCACTGGTAGGAATCACAGATCCCACAGAGGTTCTACTCACAGGGGTCAGAAAACCCTAATAAGGAGAAACAGGACCTCTGGAGCTCACACAGTCCGTGCTCCTGCCTGAAGTTATGCTAACAGCATCAAATAAAGCTGTGGCTTTATTTCCACAAGTCTTGAAAACCTCTGAAGAGAGACTCCACAACCCCTCTGTCCCAGTGCAGCCATGCTCTCCTGAGGGAGATTTCCCTCCTGATGTCCAGCCTGATCCATCCAAACAACAACTTCTGGCTATTACTCCTTACATCACGTCACCTGGCTCCACTCAGAAGAGTCTGACTTCATTATCTTTCTAACTGCTTCTCAAGGAAGCAGCTATTTTGATCGCATTTTAGCCTTCTCTTTGCCAGACTAGAGAAGCCCAGCTCCCTAACAGCCTCTCTCAATAAGAAGGTGGCTACAGGCCCCGGCCACCTTGGCAGCTCGCCACTGGACCCTCCTCACTTTCTCCACATCCCTGCTGAACTGGGGACCCCCCCCGACTGGAACGCAGTATCCACAGAGGAAGACGAAGGGCACAGAAACTTGCGTATGGCTCTGCAAAGCTGTTGCTAACACCCAGAACAAAATTTGGACAACCCACTTATGGTGCTAATCACTTGTGTGCAATCTGTGCAATGAAAATGTAACCGGGGAGAGGTCCAGATGGTAGTGGCTAGAACTGAAATGTAATTAGTTCAGTCAATACAGCAGTGTATTTTTAGATATTCCACTAGTCAAAACAAGAGATGTTGCTCAAGAAAATTTAACATTGCTTAAAAAAAAGATTGCAAAAACTGTATGCATGTTAATTCTGCAGAGATTTTTTTCTGACAATTTAGGCAAGAGGTGGAAAGCATATTTTAATTCACACAATGACTAAAAGTAAGAGCAGTGCCAGAAAATTATTTGGAACAATTTTTGGAATACAGAGGTTCATCTGTTTTGCAAAAGAAAGAATCAGAAGCTAATAAGTATAAGCAGTTATTTTAAACTTGCCTATTAAGCAAGGACATCAATACCTAACAGATGCAGTTATTTGCAAATTATTTCAGCAAAACATGCATACTACACATTACAAGATTCTTCCTCCCCCAAACCCTGATTGAAACCTGTGTCCTGGTAGAGACATGATGAAAATACAAACCTGCCTATAAAACTCAGTATTTGTCCGAGAAGTATTACACTACATATTGAATTAGTATTGCGGTAACAGTATCTTTCAGATTATTTCACAGCAAAGTTGGAATACAAAAAAGTTTAATCTAGATTGTAATTTCCCAGAACTATTTAAACCACTCAATAGAAAACTTGCTTTTGTTTGAATTTTTCAGTCTGGAATAAGAAAAACTTTTCAGACTCCGAAGGATCTCTTTTCTAAAAATAGACCTAATTGTTTCCAAATACACCTCAGAATACTGAGGAAACTCAAACCTTTGCAAAACAGTTTAAACACTGTGGCTTTGATTATCATTGACACATAACACCCTTAACATTGTTTGGGTCTGTTTTGATAAGTGCTACACAAACATATTAAGAGTGAAAACACAGGAAGAAAACACATCATCTGGGAGGAAAAGTGAGGAAGGAGACACCAGCCAAGTAACAAATGGCTACTTCATGTCTCTAGCTGCATAACTGCCAAATTTCAAGAAGCAGCAGTCAGGGTACAAACTTCCAGAAGAAGGGCAGCTAAACTGAAGACCTCTATCAGCAGTCCATCACAAGAAAAAGGTATTGTAAGGAGAGGCAGTAAGGCTCATACTGGAGATCAATCAATCTGGTTAAAAGTTAGGTGAATGCTTCCTAATTATAAAACAATACAGTTCTTAACCTTGATCTTTCTAGTTAACAAAAATATGTGCAGTGTTGGTTTTGGGTTTTTTTGGGGGGTGGGGGGTTGTTTTGGTTTGGTTTTGTTGGTTTTTTACTTTGCTGTATTTAGGATACCATAGGACCAACACCAGAAGAAAAAAAACTAAACCACCCAATGGCCCTAGAAAATCAGACAAGGACCTGGGTTCTCCATTTCAAGAACTGCATAGGATAAGCTACAGATGCTTGGTTAGATTTTGTGTTATGTTGCATTTCAGTGATTAGAAAACTTCAGTGGAGCAGTGAAGACTCCTACTGGCTCAACGCAGAACCAGTGGTGGTAGCCAAAGATAACAGTGATAAACCACTTTAAGATGTCCGGTGCGCCACAAGAGAGTTGCGTTTCAATGACATTAAAAAGACATGGCAAACTGACCATTAAAATCATTCATCCAAAACACATTTGTCAGTTTTTCCATTGGGGCAGTCTTAAAATCATGGATTTTTATTTATTTATTTAAGCATTTTTGAGAAGTTACAAGCTCTTTTGTATGTAGGCGGAACATATGATTGCTTTCTAAATTACTGCTCAACTTTTGGGTTTTTTTCATCTTTTGCTTTCACTTTTTGCCTAAACAATTTTATGAAATATTCTTAGCTTCTGCCACCTTCTACTCATATCGAACAACCTAGGATTTTAAACCAGGGTAGAGTTTTCAAGTTGAACACAGTGTATTCTCCACTCCCTAATCCTGCAGAACCTCCTCTGCCTCACATCTGCAGGGCTGGAGAGTTGCCAGTGGCAGGTCTGTTCTTCACAGCACCATTCCTTTGAAGCCTGTAGGGATTTCACTGCAGATGATAATTCTAACCATATCTTACTAAAAGTTGATGTCATTTGATGACAGTTTGATAGCCTGTGCAAATTTAATCAAAGGTATTGCTTAATTTCTGGAATAGCTGGCATTCTCCATAATAAAGAAACAAAACCCCTGATTCACACTACCATGATTACTAGCAATTTTTGCAGCTTTGCAGTTCAGACCCAAGGCTGAAGTGACACAGGAATAAAAACACTGTTTCTCTCACCTGCAAACTGGCTTTCAAAGTTACAGCTGTACTGGGCAGCCAACAGAAGGAAGGCTATACTGAACGCCATCTGCACTGGATGACTTCTGGGCATAAACACAGTACATTTTTTAGGACTAACCACCATGCACTCTCCACAGACTCTAAACTAAGTTTAAAATAATATTTGCATCAAGAGAGACTATAGCTGTAAAGAGAGCTAATTTTATGCTGGTATGGTTGGAATATCATACCTGAAATTGCTCAGAAAGTATGTACCTTCCTTTAATACAAAATTAGCTTTAGGTGTAACTATTATTTGTATTTCAGCAGAACCTAGAATTTCTATTTGCTAGTAGCTAAATGTAACAAAAAGATGTTCTCCACACCCATGAAGTTTAATTTTAGGAGCCAGAGGCAGGTGATCCAACAGCTGGCTCTCATCTTCCTCCAACCACAAATGGAAAGGTGAAAAGTCCTAAAGAAGAAACAGCCCTCGCCTTGTTATGCCTGTTTCTCTGCATTTTTTTTCCCTTTCTTCTACTCCATGCCAACCACCTCAAATCCAGTTACATTCACTGTCTGACTCTTGAGGGATTAGCGGCCCCTTTCCTTGTTGCTACAAGAAGGTAGTCGTCATCATCAGGAAACTTCCTTTGCTGTAGCTACTGCCTCAGATCTGTCTGAGATGATTACTGAATTTTTGTCTGTTCTTTCTTTCTGTCAGAACTATACATTTTAAAACTTAAAATTCACTTGCTAAATACTGTTTGTGGTTACTCATTTCTTCTGCAAGATTATCATATTCCAGGCTTTAGCTGCTGTTCCATTTCTACCAGATGCTGCAAATTACTAGGGAATATTATGATTAATATTTTTTTGTCATATGAATAAGCAAAATATACTTTTTAAAAATCAGTTCCCATGCTTCATCTTTGCTTTTCACTTTTTGTAAATTAAATTTGGAGTGTTTTTCTCAATTTGAACATTTTCTCTATTTTAAATGAGGAATTAATGGTTCTGTAGGTATTAAAATAAAAATTTTGGCTGAACTGCTAATAATTGAACAGCTGAGTGTGTGGGGGTTTTATATATATATATTTTTTTATATATATATATANAACAACAGATGGATGCAGACAATATCTAAAAAGGAGGTAAATCTGGTCAGAGTATTCTCAGCACATTGGCAGATGACTGAATTTTATATATATATATATATAAAAATAAAATAAAAAATATATATGGCAAGTTTGAATATTAGGTGAGCAATGGAATTTAGCATCATAAACTGAGTTAGATACTACACTTCACATAGGCCTGCAAATGTTCCTTTTTAAACATTTCTTTTCATCAGAAATGGAGCAATGAATAAATAGCTCGCTCACGCTATATGCAATTTGATTCTACTAGCAACTCCCAAGCAATCATTCTTCTTTTTTCCAAAGTGTAAAAAAGTCCAAAAAAACAACAACAGCATGTATCAATCAAATGGGTGCTGTGTATTTCTAAATATTGCAGTGACAGTGACACAAATATAAAAAAAATAATTTTAGGAGCACATGAACAGATTCGTCACAGTCCCATTGTGATTATTGTTTATAGTGAAGTTACTGACAGATTCCCTCTGATCTGATTTCAGACTTGTATCAGTAAGCTGAGTAGATAACCTCTAAGTATGAATCCTTAGTAAACTGGGAACAGTGTCTAAGGTAAATGCAACACCACTATTCTCAAAACTACCAGCTGAACCATTGTTCACACTCTTGCCATTTCCCAACCAGAAGTAGTAACTCCCGTTAAGTTACTGACAAAGTGCTACAGTCCAAAATTAAGTTCATGGCATCAAGGATATTAAAACATAAAGTGTTTGTCATTGAAGACTGCAAATATTTAAATGATTAACTAAATTAGGGGATCAAGGCTACTGGGACTGGAGAGGAAACGTCTTGTCACCTTGCTTTTTCATCTGTATACTTTTTCCTCCCTTCTCTTTTCCACTCATCTTGCTCTCCAGAACTCAAGAGAAGATCAAAGGATGTTCCACCCACTGTAAATCAAGCCAGAGGCTGCCAGGCTATAGCACACAACCAGGGCGNAAGGCAACACCCTGAGGCTAAGTTATCTTTTCAATAAGATTCTCCTTTATTATTTTTATCATGGTAGAATTTACAAACCCCACTAGAGACTGGGGCCCAACTGTATGATATGCTGTACAGACATTTATTAAGAACTCAGTTCCAGCCCAAGAGAGTTCACAAATCTGTATTTCTCCTACAATGCACATAAAACCAGTATGGCCATTCAGTTCTTCAGAACTAGCCTGGATAACACCCTTGAGAGCACAGACCATGGAGCAATGACTATACTTTTGAGTTTGACTATCCACATATTTTTTAAAAAGACTAGGTATCATTTCGACTTAAACATTTTTTGAGGAGCACTGCATTAAAAGACAAACATCAAATGGACTTCGACATTTTATAAAACCAAGTTTGACTAAAAATCAAGCAAGTTTCTAACTGCTGAATAGAAGCAGTCAAAAATCAGTGCTTTTGCAATGGCAAACTTTTTTCCATATGGGAAGAGGTGGGGTAAATGTTTCAGTCTGCTTTAAACCAAAGAAATAAAATTGGCCTTTCATATTATCAAGAACATCACCAAATAAAATAACTCAGTAGGTCTTTTCTGTTTTACTCATCCCACAATGTTTCTCAGTGCTGCACATTCACATGACAGCAGCTCACCCAACACACACACACTCATTCATTATTTTGTTTTACTGCATTGCCCGATGCAGAGTTGTTAACTTGTACCCATTGCAATAGATGCTGCACATACAAAACAGCAGCTTAGCCCCAGAGCTTACAATGTATATGTAACAACAGAAACAACAGATGGATGCAGACAATATCTAAAAAGGAGGTAAATCTGGTCAGAGTATTCTCAGCACATTGGCAGATGACTGAATTTTATATATATATATATATAAAAATAAAATAAAAAATATATATGGCAAGTTTGAATATTAGGTGAGCAATGGAATTTAGCATCATAAACTGAGTTAGATACTACACTTCACATAGGCCTGCAAATGTTCCTTTTTAAACATTTCTTTTCATCAGAAATGGAGCAATGAATAAATAGCTCGCTCACGCTATATGCAATTTGATTCTACTAGCAACTCCCAAGCAATCATTCTTCTTTTTTCCAAAGTGTAAAAAAGTCCAAAAAAACAACAACAGCATGTATCAATCAAATGGGTGCTGTGTATTTCTAAATATTGCAGTGACAGTGACACAAATATAAAAAAAATAATTTTAGGAGCACATGAACAGATTCGTCACAGTCCCATTGTGATTATTGTTTATAGTGAAGTTACTGACAGATTCCCTCTGATCTGATTTCAGACTTGTATCAGTAAGCTGAGTAGATAACCTCTAAGTATGAATCCTTAGTAAACTGGGAACAGTGTCTAAGGTAAATGCAACACCACTATTCTCAAAACTACCAGCTGAACCATTGTTCACACTCTTGCCATTTCCCAACCAGAAGTAGTAACTCCCGTTAAGTTACTGACAAAGTGCTACAGTCCAAAATTAAGTTCATGGCATCAAGGATATTAAAACATAAAGTGTTTGTCATTGAAGACTGCAAATATTTAAATGATTAACTAAATTAGGGGATCAAGGCTACTGGGACTGGAGAGGAAACGTCTTGTCACCTTGCTTTTTCATCTGTATACTTTTTCCTCCCTTCTCTTTTCCACTCATCTTGCTCTCCAGAACTCAAGAGAAGATCAAAGGATGTTCCACCCACTGTAAATCAAGCCAGAGGCTGCCAGGCTATAGCACACAACCAGGGCGCAACTGCAGGGAAAGTGAACACAACTGAACTCGCATCAGCAACAGAGGTTAACCATTTTTAAAGAGTAGAAGTCACACATTCACTGGTTTCACAATTACAAAAATGGAGTCGGTGGTTTAGTAGCCAATAACAAGGTTAAAACATATCACAGTATTCAATTTTTTTTAAACTCAGAAGCCTGTTTTCATTGTTCTAGAAAATTACTATTTTTTGAAACCCACTAGGTTTTTTTTTAAATGCTTAAATTTGTATTCAGCATGATTCAGTCTAATTTCTATTAACATATCTGCAAGTGTAAAAATATCCTTATCCTTTTCAAGCTGTTTGAATGTGGGATTTTTGTCATCATTTTCTTTAAAACTTTAGATGGTTGTTTTATAATTTGTCACCTTTTGTCTTCTTTCAGCAGTATGTCATTAAGTCTTTTGGCGTTTCCTGTTGTCTGCAGAAGGATATATGCTGTTTTAAATCCAAAGGACTGCAGACATAGATGGTGGGTAAAATCTGTGAACCATAAGTAAATTCTTATAAGGAACATACAAAAAAAGACTGTTCTTCGGTCAGACTTAAGCCATTACTTTCTTCAAAAGAAGAAAAGACACAAGTTAGGAAAAAGACACAGCCAAAGACCTGCCCAAATGTGCATCTCCATGAAGTTTCCTGCTGAGTGCATATGAATGCACTGCCATCTGGGAAAAGGATGCAAATAGCACTTCAAACACCCAAACATTTAAACTCATTTAGGTATTTCATTCATTCACTGATTTTTTTTGTCTTAGTTTAAAGAGATACTAAACAAAAGAAGAGCTCTACATGTATTTACATTCCAAAACTAAGCTCCCCTAACCACCACCCTAGTCTGTCATCCCTTCATAGCTAAACAAACCGTAAAGTCTAGCCCTGTGTTCTTGAAGCAAAGTCACACACAGAGTAAGAGAAAAGTTTGGTCTTTCAAGAAGAAAAAGACGAAAAGCAGTTTTAATCTATTATAGCTGCCTATATTGTTTTGACTATGAACAGCATCACATTCACATAATAGCATGCAGACTGAACTGGCGTAGGAGTGGAATCAATTTCTTTACTATTTTGGCTCTACTAAGCTTTGCTCTTTGACAATTTCCCAGTCATTAATAGCTTTACCTGTCCAATCGCTATGACTGGCTCTTATATACAAGCGATACATTTCACAGAATTATTTTACAAACAAAACCAGAGGATAAATATTTTACCATGTAAAAAGTAGGCAAGAACAACTGTCAGCTCTCTACAGCAGAGGGGGTTCCACCAGGGGGAAGCCTCACAGACCCTGCTGCCTGCATCGCATTCAGCAGCTGCAGGGCCCTCTCAGGAGCTGGTGTGCTTCAGCCAGGGCAGGTCACATGCTGCAAACACAAAAACCTGCAAGTTTGAAACCAGGGGCCCAGGAGGCTGCTGTAAGTGTTGCTTTTGCACCAAAGGTTTTGTAATTTGCTAGTATAAGAGTAACAGTTGTCAACATTTTTCCAGGTTTCGGAGCTTTGTCCCTAAATGGATCCCATCTGTACTTTAAAGAGCATTTTCCCCATTTCTGAATCTGTGACACCAAATAATTTTCACACAGTACACAACATACATAGGGTTTGTATCTTTCCCAAGGAGCTTAGAATCTAAGTAACATTAAAAGGCACATAATCTCATTAGGAAACTCCAAATTACTTTCTGTTTGTGCTGAACAGTTACTGGCACATGAGTTCTCTGATGCTGGAGGTAGAAATGGCCCAGGGAAAAGCATGAGAACAGTATAGGAACGTGCTACTGGAATAACAAGGAAATTCTTTCACTCACAAAAGAACACATTTAACCCACTTTCTGAAAAGGATTCATTATGATAGCTATTTTGGGTTATTTCTCCTTGTAGACAACCCTTAAGTGATACCTTTCATGGCATACTTCCTAATGTTACATCATCCACCACAATGCTTCAATCTTTTGGAAACAACTTTGTGGGTAGATCCAGGTATTCTGCATTCCAACTCCTCTAAACTCTTCTATACTCTTCTATACAAGCCCGGTGTATACAAACAGGTTTTCATCAAGCATTTGTACAGAAAATGTGAAGTCTGAACATTCCCCTGTCCTATTTTGAAGGTTTTCACTATTATCTTTCCTTAGTACAAGGAAATTTTCCACCCAAATTAAAAAGAAAGTTCCCCAGCTTTTTGTGTATTTTTTTAAACAAAAAACATTAAGAAACTTGCTGTTTCAATCTAGGAAATGTGTTTAGAATTTCAGAAACATAAAATTTAGGTCTAGTCTTGAAATTGTTCTTTTTCCTCGCCTTCCTAAGAAATTAGTTACGTTGCTAATCCAAAAATTAACACTATGTGTTAAATCTATTCTATGATTGTGCAGATACATCCACCAGGAGAGAGGTATCCAATAATTTTAAGATAGAGAAGACAACCAAACAAAAAAACCAACCAAACTGTAATTTTGCACTTTATCAAATGAAGAACTGGAGAATAGGCAAGCAAGATGTCTCTCCCTTTTCAAAAGCAGAAAAAATTCTGCCAGGTAGCCAATTCAAGCCAAAGTAACAGAAAATATCACTAAATAACCCTCATTTGTCATATAATACCCAGCATAATCAACATTACATAAAAGTGAGTTTATTTCACTTAATTACAAGTTTGAAACTGTTAACATGGAATTGCAATGGTTACTCGTGTTTCAGATATACCATTGAATATATTACCACATACGTTTAAAAAAGCAACATAATCAGGGTTTCCCTTTCTCCATAAACAAATTCAAGAGACATTGGCACATCATTGTTATTTTGGCACATGCTAACCTAAGTTTGAGCACACAAAAAGCAGGTCTGCTGAAATGAATTATTCAGTCTCAGAGGATGGTAAGGCCAAAAAAACTAAAACCATTTATTAGAAAAATCTTCCCAACATGACAAGAAATGGGGCACTGCAGAAAACAAAAGTAATGTTCTGGACATCATCACAAAGCTCTTCATGACCTGGTTAGATAAGATGCTCAAAGGCATGACGTGGGGAATCTTGAAAAAATACATGGAGTCATACTCAGTGACAGTTATTATTTTCCTGGCCTGCTCCAGTCTGCATGATTTCTATCTGCTGTTTATTCATTCTCTTCACCTTCATCCACTCATCTACATTTTGTGAGAAATAGACACATTTTATATCTAGCTGTTTTACACTCCAGCTTCAGTCTCCTGCTTCCCTCATTCAAGCCCGAACTCTTAAAAGGCTTCTAAATTTTTCTAATGGCTGTTTTCTACAAGATATAATCTGGTTGCTAAAATGCAGAAAACTGCCACAGCAGTCCTAACTCTCAGACCTGATCATTGAAGCTTTCTCTTCTAAGGGAGGTATGTCAAGCATCCAGCCTGTTGGCCACATCCATCCCACTAAACCATTTCATCTGGCCTATGGGATTTTCATGAATTTGTAGAAATAAGAAAAAATAAAACACAATGCAAGAACACAAACCCAAACTAGCCAACTGGCATGTGCTCTGTGAATGAACACACCCATATCAGATTCAGCAGTAGCATTGCCAGGTTCACTCTTCCTCTAACCTAATAAAATTTTCCAAAAACCCATTGCTGTTTCTGGGCACAAGCTGACTTGAACATTACTCCTTTGCTGCCCATATTTTAATAAAAATCTATTGCTTGTGGATCAAACCAGCTGCCAGAATCTTATATCTGTCTTACCGTTTGAAACATTTAAAGCTCTTTCTCTAAAAGCAAGTGCGCAACGATTAGCAGTAAAGTACCTCCATATGTTAACCTGACAAGTCCACACCAGTTAGCATCCTCCACTCCCGAAATTTCAATAAGGTTGTAGAAGCAAGCACTCAGAAGCGAGGAAAATGTGAACTAAGGCTGCTTATGCAATCTGCATTTCGCTCTCTTAATTGCCATTAAGATAGCAAAATAATTACATATATCAAATCCTATTTTCTGTAAAGATGCCTCCTTGAGTCCATACAACTGGGCAGCCTCTGGAGGAGGAAGAGTTCTCCATCTGTATGTGCAAGTTAGACCAAAACAAGAAAGCATAATTATGCAATTTGCTTGATACACCATGGGGCTAACCAGCAGAGATATAATTTTCTGTGATCCAGTTGAAAAGCCAGAAGCTCTAAATTTTAGTTTAGTTTTCCTACACTGAAATCCACAGTTACCAAAAGGCAGTTGATTTCAGTGGGAGCAATGCACAGTGCTCTGAGAAAACCCTGTTTTGGGGCTTAATTTCTGGTTTAAGGGACAGGCTTCAAAAGGTGGTTAGACACCTTCAGAGGAAAAGGGACACCAGAGAGGATTCACAGCCAGGCCAGGTTAGAATTCCTTCCTCGGTAACAAGCGATTATGAAAGCACAGATTATTAACATCAGTCAGCAGACATGACACTTGATCTCATACTTTTCTGATTACCTGCCCCAGGACACCTTTGTCTGGGCTAAAGGGTATTTAGAGGGAGAAAAGCAGCTGCAGCTGTAGTAACCACTATTTTATCTGTGTCCTGTCTGGAGTTTAAACTATGCGTGTCATACTGATGCAAGACACTAAGATGGTTCAAGTGTTGTGCTAAAAATGCTTAGTGATGTTGGCAGTAAGCCAGGAACACATTGTACAAATCAAAGGCTAGACAGACTATGACAATTTTCAACAGCTTATCATAGAATCACAGAATATTTTGAGTTTGAGGGGACCTTTAAAGGTCATCTAGTCCAACCCCCCTGCAATGAGCAGGGACATCTTCAAATAGATCAGGTTGCTCAGAGCCCCGTCCAACCTGACCTTGAATGTTTCCAGGGATGGAGCATCTACCACCTCTCTGGGCATACTGTTCCAGTGTTTCACCACCCTCATTGTAAAAAATTGTATCTAGTCTAAATCTACCCTCTTTTAGTTTTAAACCATTACCCCTTGTCCTATTGTAACACGCCCTGCTAAAAAGTTTTTTCCCATCTTTCTTATAAGCCCCCTTTAAGTACTGAAAGGCTGCTCAAGATTCCAAAACTGTTCAAGGGGCCAGCAAAAGACTCCCTCCTACTTTCTACCTTTCTTTTTCAGGAAGGGAAGTAACTAGAAGCAGCTGAAAGTAAATAAGAGCTTTTCAACCCAGGAAGCATTAACAAGAACTACTGAAAGTACAGCAAATCTGCACTTCCCCTGAACAATTCATGCATCTCCATGGTAAAACAGCAGCAAAACACCCTTATAATAGTTATCAGCCTGGAAAACTCTCATGAGTCTTCATCTTGTACAATCACAGTTCTACAGTTCTGATAAGACATTTGTAAAAATGCCAGAAGTTGTTCAAATATGAAGGACTTCTAATGTGAACTTGTTTTACTGGTAATAAAACTATCAAGATAACAAATTAGAACAACTAATTGTATAGAGCTCCTCATAACTATGAAACATCATGTACAGTACTAGACATAAACAGGGCTCACCTGAGTCTTCAGGAGACTATTACCATCTCATTTTATACAACAGAGCTCTTAATTACATGAACTTCCATTACTTGACACATATACTTTTGCAAGGCATTTTTATTCAGAGGGAGAAAAAAAATATCCATTTAGTTACAGAAGCAATCATCTTGACGACAGGAAATTTATTATTGCATGACAGTCTGTAGCTGTCAGCCAAGCCAGCAGAAAGCTAAGATTTTTTAAAAAAATGTTTCCTCTATATAAGCCTTGATTTGACCTAGTTAGAACCTTAAACAGACCTGGAATCCTTCTGTAAACTTTTAAAGGTCTTGCCTACAGAAATACATTTGCAGAACTGATATCATCATCCTAGAGTTGTGTCTAGTCCAGACTATAACAAATTTACAAACACCGAGAGTAAGTGTTCCCAGAAAAGAAACTTGTTTAGAAGTTTCAAATCCAGGCAGTTTAATGCCTGGTGAGTGAGCTTAAGCAGTTTCAGAATTCAGTTCTCAAGAGGAAACTGTGACAAAGATGAATGTTTTCTATAGTGTGCAAAAATGGGTTGTGAGAAAGGAAGCATCAAGAGAATTCAAGCTTTGGACTGATCTCCAACAGTGTCCAACAGACTGATCTATTGGTCTTCAACAGCTCTCCAAATTTAAAACATAAAATCCCAGGACAGAGATTGTGTATGGCACAAAGCAAAAAGGCAGTACTTAAGATTAATAACAAATACTTCAAAATCTGTGTCAAGCATTTAGTTTCTGATAAGACGAAAATTTCCTTTCATGTTTCTAATTTGGCAGGACATTAAGCACAGGCAATACTCTTAACATCTGTCATACATAATTAAGTTCTTAAAGTGGGCTCTGTTATGCACAGCAGCAGGTAAATTAGTTTTTCCTTTTTTCTTAAGCTGACCATAACTAGAGCTCCCTAAATAAAATAAAACAAAACAAAACATAGAATAGAAGCCTTAAGCGTTTTCACATCTTTCCCCTATTAATTTTTCTATACAGAAACAGATGATGAAAGAATCAAAGACCTATCCTGGGGATAAATAGATAGTAAACAAATAATCTATGGGGAAGAGTCTATAATATCAAAGCTTTTCTCTGGGAGATAAATGAACCATAATATGATCGCTAAATAAAGCTCCTGAATTTTCATCCACCTACACAGACTGAGCTTTAACTGGTATTCTGGTATTCTTATAATTAATCTATTTCCCAATATCCTGTATTGTACATCAACTCTTTGTATTCATTTAAAATTTGACAATGTTATTTTAAACAAATGCTTATAAAACATATTGTGCCTTGAAAATGCAACTCCAGCACAACAGATCTGTCTTCACTCTCTGAATTATTCACAGATAATATCCTGTTCATCTCAATACAATTTTATTCTTACAAAAAGGAAACAATACAACTGGTTTGGGGGCTGGAGGGAGAGCTGTATCCCATNGCTATAACTTGCTATCCACCCTGCACAGCAGATCATAGAATCTGTTCAGGTCCTTTAGCAATTCTACATGAGGAGATTCCTGTGGATATTACTTAGTCTTCCTTAATGAAATTCAGGTGTAATCCCTAAGGCTCTATAGCAGAGTATCTTTAGCTCAACAACAGAATACTGTATTTGCCAAAAGGGCATTAATTATGTTTAGATGTGCCTACTATGAATACCAACGAGTCTAGAGCTGCTATTTAAAACACATTTCAAAAATCCACTCAACTTAAAATT
>VZTL01060790.1:0-44190 GCA_013400535.1 Scopus umbretta
TTTAAAAAAAAAAAAAAAGTCACGAAGCAGCATGAGGGCGAGAGCCAAGAAAACACATTTTGTACGCCATCAGAGTGAGAGAACGAACAGAAATGCTATGCCGTGCCAGTTTCAGAAAGAGGCAATCAAGCACATTTTATGGCAAGAAGGCAACGCGTAAGGCCACAGGATTGCAACAGGAGTCACAGAGAACAATAAATTGTTTCAAATTAAGATCAGGCCAAGTACTTCAGAGTTCCGCACAGATTTCTTGCTTTATAGTTCAAGAACTCCCAGGACTGTTAAAGCAAACTGTCCAGGCTGCAAAGGCTGGAGTATGATCACTACGAAGGGGCAGATGAAATAAAGTTTCTCCGTAACCAAAGGACTTCAACCAAAGAACCAGTGCACCCAGAATTAGACTTTTAATGAGATTTCATGATCTTGATGCCTTGTTAGGGGTTAGTGGCTCCATCTAGATCACTGTAAAGCACTTAATCAGTATGCGTGCAGTGCTAAAAAGAGGAGGGAAGAGGAAAGGAAATACAGTTCTAAACCACAGAGAAGTTGCTGCTTCATCACTGATAACAAAGAGGCTAAAACTTACCCCCTTTCCAAAGGCACCCGAGAGGTACCAGGAGCCCTCCTCTCCCAAAATGGCCCACTGCAGAGCACCGGCCAGAGCTCGGTGGTAACGGAGACAGACACCTGCCTGTCTGACAGACAGAAGCTGCGGCTGGGCTCTATCCACCCAGGTCACAGGGCAGCCTTTTTACCCCCAAAATGAAGATATGGTGCCAGTGGCCATGAAGCGGTAGGACGTCACACCACGGCAGGGTGCCTGCAGGTGGCCCACAGGCCACGGAAGGCAAGTCAGACCTCAAGCGGTGCCAGTGACCAAAATGGCAGCTGCTACAGCCTCAGGATCAAGAGAAGCACAAGAGCAGGTTCCGGCCACTTTTCCCTCATCTCCTCAGGTTTGGCACCAAGCATAGCCTAGCTAGTCAAAAAGTCAAGCTGACACAAATATTACATCTGCAGACACCTGTACTGCTTTACACACTGTTTAATCTAATAAAAAGACAGATTATCTTCCCTGCGACATCTGTAACCATCAGTCATTGTTACTACCAAGAGCACTTTTATAATCAGGATTTTCCTTTCTACTGCCACTTCTTGGGAAGTGTTTAAGAAAAATACGTACTCTAGCACCTATTTGTGTCTTGCAGATGTTAATGAATGAGGTTGGTGCATTTGATTTTATTAGTTGTCACAGAAAGAGACAGTCTTCTCCCCTCACTTTTGTCTACACCCATGCACCTGATAATCAGTGAAATGCCCCATCTTAACAAGCTTAACACTAAACTGGGCAGATTATTCACTTGACATTTAGAGCCAATTGCTAGCGTGTGGCTTGTTCACAAAGCTGTAGCTGGCTGAACCAAGAGGTAGCAAAATGGAAACTTTTTACGCTTATACCAGTGAACATAATTCATAGCAGCACTGCTACAGGCGCTGCTTTGGATTAAAACAGTAAAATGCTGCGATACACACTGCAAACCGTTGTACCATAATAACACGCAAACAATTGTACCATGAAAATTTGGGAGGCCTCTCCTACACGTAGCCAGCAGAACCTATCTCAGGGCAGAGCGAGGCCAAGAGTGATAAGAAGGGAGGTTTCCAGAGCAAGCCTGTAGTTCCCTGTCCACACCATTTTGCAACGAGTAATCACCATAGCTCCTTATCAACACCTCAAGGTTCAGCCTGCTGGATCAAGCACTTCAATCGGAAGTGCATCTCGGGTTGCTTGTCTTTGCGCTTATTTTGGGGTAGGGGACTGGCAGTAGATGTGAGGCGTATTCCCCAAAACAATCCCCAAACTAACACCGCCCCCAGGAGACAGTCAGTTGACTGTAAAAGCACTTTACAAAAACCAGCCTCGTTGCCAGCGTGGGCTGCGCACGGCAAACCTGTTACATCTGATAAGGCAAATTCCTTGGACCGTGTCAGTGCCTGCGGCCCACCGGGAGCTCCTTCTGCAGCACCCGGTAGCACCAGCGCTTCAGAGAAGGAGCCCTCGGTTCAGTTCCCACGTTGAACAAACAGTCAGTGCTCGGACGCATCGGCTGCCAGTCCTGGGCTCTGCGCCAGGAGAGCGATTACGTGCCGATAAGCGGGGAGGCAGCCCTACGCTTTGATCGCTTTGTGTGTTCCACATTATCGAGTCCAGGTTCACATGCCTCGCGCCGAACGGGGAGCCGGTGGCAGTCGCTTAAGTGTCTCCATCAAAGCCGCCTGCCACCACGACTGTAGGCAAGCTGCCCAGAAGAGAGCATTAGGCAGAGGATTCAAGCGCATGCCGTATGGCAGAGAACAGGAAAATGTATTCAAAGCCAGGTATTTGCTAAATCCTACCTACACTTAATTCTAATCCCGTAATTAAAGTCGCATGCTTTTCTGCAAACATTCCCCCACGTTGGTCCTTCCTCCCCACCCCGAGGTCTGACAGCAATTCGTGCAAACGAGTACACGCCACCACACACGAGAGCTGCACCCCCAGGGGACTGTGGTCACCCGGCCCGCGATGCCCAGCTTGCTGATCCTTGTCACGGCTCCCTGCCGCCTGACTGCACGTAGCTTTCAGGCATTTTCCAGCAAACAGCTTCTGGGCCGGATCCTCAGAGACATGCAAGAGACTGACTCCCCTGGAAATCAATTACTAGCGCCAGGCATCTGAATACCATCGTAAATCATGAGCTCTGTGTTTGTGTTGAGTCGGCAGAGCCCTATGCCTGGGAGTTAGGAGCTGTGGAGATGCCAATCTAATCATGCCCAGATTTGCAGAGAGAAATGCAGATGCCTATCCAGGCCCACGTAGGCAGGCTCGCAGTAGACGGGGCACGGGCAGAAGACTAAAGGCAACAGAATCACGTCTGTATGGCCTAATTTCTCCTTCTCATCATGGCTGCTTCCAGTCCCAGGATGTGTGTTTTCACATATATGGACATATAAATACCTGCACACAGACAACTAATTTCATATATATGTAGATAGACACACATGCAAATATACACTGTCTGGAAGTAAGAAACAGGGGAAGGCCAAGGGTGCCGTTTTCATACAGAGAGCTGGGTGACCATCCAGGCTGAGCTCACACACGAGCGTATTTGCAAAAAGATTGGTGCAGAGGCCGTTGCTTTGTCTTTGGAAATGGGTTTACAAATGGATAAACAGAGATCTCCCCAGGCATTGCAAGAAAAGATCATATAATTACCACTGAAGCCAAAGATAGCTTATAGATGATTATCAGTTTTTTAAGATGAAGCCATTTATTAAGATGTTTTCACACTTCCCTAAGAAAGCAACTATAGGTACCATTTTGAATTTAAAAATAATAGAAATAGGCATCCGCCATATGTTGACTATTCCCCATTAGCAGCAGGTTTATGCATGTGTGCATTTTAAAATGTTTATTATGACAATGCTTGTTATGACTGTCTTAGATTTAGTAAATACCACATGATAATCAGACACAGTTGTTAGACCTTGAGCAAAATATGATTTAATTTACTTCTAACATACCGAACAATAGCTGTTTCTTGGTAATCTAAACTGAACACAGACACTCAACACTACTTTGTTTCTTTGGAGGGGACAGTGAAAAGGAGGGAGGGGGGGAAAAAAGTAATAATAAACCTGATCTCTGTGGGAGAGTTTCACAAGAGGGAAGAAGGCAGGATTACATTTACCATAAATCCTACTTTCTCTCCCTACTGAATGCACAGGCCCTTATAGAAGCTTTAGCAAGGTAAACTCTTCACGTACTCAAGAAACAGGTGTTGCCTTCAGTGAAGCTGTAGGCGCCGCTGAAAGTAAAATGATGCAGGACCCCAAACCTGCTTGGGCCGAAGTCAGGCACGGAGCAACTGTCTCCTGCCAACGGCATGGCTGAGCCCTCACACAGGGGCTGCACTCTCCCTTACCATCCTCCTGCTCTTTACTGCTGAAAATAAGATTAAATCAGCGTAGCTAGTCTTAATTTCTGTTATGAAACTGGTTAGCTTTCAGAGGAAATTTGTGCCAAGTTGCATTTGGATGCCTTCACCTCCCTGTTTTTATGTGGAGTATGACTGACCTTTCAAAAAGAAACCCCTCAAACTGAGTTTAATTAGTTTGATTGCAAATTCGAAAACATCTCTTCAAATGACATAAAACCTTGTTTGGCACAGAAAGGCAGAAGAGTGCTTTATAGTCAAGCAGTAACGTGTGTATTAAATGGCACCCTAAGCTCTGAGCAAGTACAAAATTACGGGGCAAGCGGAACGTCGTCGGTTTTTCCTGCCCCTGAAAATACAAGTTCCCACTAAAATTCAGTCTTTATGTGGTACAGGCTCTCCTCAAATCCCTTCAGCAAATACTCACGGACTGACAAGTTAGTCCTTGAAGGAGTTTAATGATGCAGAGATTTATTTTAGCTGAGATTAAGTTTTGAAATAGCATCTCTGAAAGAAGATCTGTCAGTGACTTTTGGGAAGGCCACTGCTCAACTCACCTACATATCGCGGCACTGCTGCCGAGAACAACAACCAACATTTGCTTGACTTTTCACACCTAAAGCCATTCCCCCCACTTGAAGTCACCCCAGTTATTCACTGGTGCTGAGCGACTACAGGAACTAAGGCCTTGCATAGCTGCTCTTCTCATTCTGTGCTAAAATTTCTTAGAAGAAAGGTAGCTGGCTAACAGAATTAGTTTACAAATGCCAAAACAAAATATATGCCCAGTGATTAATGCTTTTTAGGTGGTGGGGACCATAACAAAAATACGTACGGGGTGGGTGTGTGCACACGCTTGCAAGTATAACCCACCTGTTTAAGGGAACCATATTGTACAAAACAAGAACATTATAGGTTATTTGTTACCAAAGTAACACTAAAAATGGAAACAGAAAAAGATGGTTATCCCTTGTGAAGACTTTGTAGCTTTCTCTTACAAGCCCTTCTTTGACTCCACATGAGCTGCCACGTACCTCTGCCTGCAAGCTGGGGGACAGCCAGGGAACCCCCCATGGAGGGCTACTGTCCATCTAACCCACTGGCCCTCTGCAACACAGCGGTGTTACTCCTTACGCATGGTAACACATTATTTGCCATTTCCATTGCATTAACGCTGTCCCTGCATATGTCTCTATGACAAAGAGGGACTTTAGTGAGGTTTATAATGTTCCTGTGGGATTGGACCCCCTCCGTCCCCAAGAACAGAGCCATCCCTGGCTACACCACTGTAGATACTTGGTAATAGGATCAATTATCGAGGTTACTCCAAAAGTAGCTGTGCTCCTAACCACTTTTGATCTTGAGTCAAAAACAACATAGAGAATTTAGCTTCTTAGCATCACATATTTTTTAGTAGCCTTCTTCTGCGCACAAAATCTCCAGAGTCACTAGGATTCTTATTTTGCGAGTTTTGCAGCAATCATTTTCCACGTGGAAACCTGAGCGCTAGCAAGTCCATCCCTCCGGTGCAGTGGGAAACAGGTCCCTGCAGCTTTAGGCAGCCCCCATGGGAGGGACCCCAGAGCAGAAGTGTTCAGGTCACCGAGATCTGCTCACGCCGTATGCCTCTTTGGGAAATACAGCAGTTCAAAAGCAACGCATGGTAAATTAAGCCCACAGGGCTAGTCTCTGGGTGAGTATCTTAGAGGTTCCGACACATGGGTAAATTTAAGTTAACCCCAAAACTGGCTGCAGAACAATCACTTCCCTGTAAGAACCGATACATCAAGGTCTGGCTTCCACCCTTTGCAAGATCATCTATGATTTCAAGTCCCATGTGGACAGGCATAGAATCATAGAATCATAGAATCGTTAAGGTTGGAAAAGACCTCTGAGATCATCTAGTCCAACCGTCAACCCAATACCACCATGACTACTAAAACATGTCCTGAAGTNCATCACTCTTTCCATACATTCTTCATACAATCAGGCTAAACCAGCCATTACTTCTTTACACCAATTTAAGAATTACATTGGGTACATTTGTTTTGTCTCCAGTTTCTACTGACAAACGCAAATAGCCAGAGGAAGGTCTTTTATAGTTTTCTCAGGAGAACAGCTCTACCAAAGAGATTATTGAGAAATGTTCTCACTTGAGCTTAGCCTGTAAAAATGTGTTCTTTCAGGGATTCTCTCTCACCCACAGAGCCAACTGCACGCGTTCACACACAAGCAGCTGAACACTGTGGTTTAGGGTAACGTTCCTTCGCCCTCGAGTGGCTTGCCCCACCCTAGGTAAAGCAAAATGTCTATTGTGTCTTAATCTGAGTGACTGGTGCAAAATGACGTGTCACATGCTATGAAGGCACAGTTGCTTCTCCTTCATCTTCCTTCAGACATTCAAACAGTTAAGGCAAAATTTTGCTTTCTCCAAGCCTTTGGCTTCTCTAAAGGTGCAGGCATGCACCTATTTACCTGCCTTAAAAACGCAGACACATTCCCATTGCTTTCTGACAGAAACCAAAGAAAATTCCACTCCAAAGCCAACTTATTGCTCTGCTGATGGACACCTTTGAAAGCGCCTCAGATCGCATTACATGAATGTGTTTGGAGATGATCCTTAAATTGCTGGGATTTGGGTGAAGGGTGTGGGAAGTCTTACACTTTGGCTGCATCTTCAGCACAGACTTTTCTCCTCCTCACTCTGGTATTTTCCTTAAGTCCTGTCCCTGCTGGGAAAACCTCCTTATGCTGTTCATGAGCTCTGGAGGACCTGTCCAACGTTTAGGATCTATACGCTTCTTTCAAAAACCAAGAGCAAGATTTTCAGCAGCTTTTAAGCATTTAAAGATGCTGGTGATTTCCTAGTGAGGTCTTCAAACAATGACAGCTGTGCACCCAGGCAGTCAGAAACAAACTGCAGGGCAGGAAAAAAAAAAACAAAAAAAAACCACCTTCAACTTCTCTCTCTCCGTACAAAAATAACTTTTTAGAGAAGCTGAGTAGGATGAGACAGGCAATGAGCTGCAACACTGAAGGACTATCCCAGGCATCCCTCGTGCTTCAGGGCAGGCTTGCCTAATAGTGACGGTATCTGATAGCGATAATCCAGGTGGGCCCTCTGCCAGGGGGCAGCGAGCAGTAGCAGTCGCACCCATGACTCTACCATATTTGTCATCAAGACTAATTTTGTCTGATCCCTCCTTCCTTTGGGAGCAGGGGGAGAGACGAGCCTATAGCCAGTACCGAACACAGGTCCCTTCCCAGGTACCTGCGGCAGATCCCAAGACCCAGACAGCTTATGTGAGGCCACTGGGGAGGCTCTGACCTTCTCCACAAAGACACTGGCCAAGTCCTGTCCATCCTGAGGTTGTTCAGTAAATAAACCCCCACCTTCCACCTCAGCTAGTCACAGGCTCCAGCACCAGCCAATATCAATAGATGAGAAGCAATTTGTCATTTCCAGGCCACGCGGTTTTGGTTATGATGAGTCAAAAAACGCTAAAGGAAACGCAGACGTAGTGAGATCACCTCATTTTCGGGAACCTTCCTATCTCTAGAAGTCTTGCCTGATCTCCCTCAAAATTTCCAAGTGTGCACACAAAAACATCTCGTGTGCAGCACGGTCATGCCTGTTAAACTGCAGGTGCATTGCGTGATGCTTGGCAGGGCCGAGGGAGCTCAGCATAAGCAGCGGGAGATTGAGCTCACCCTGAGCTGCAGGCAGGCTGGTGTCTCCCTGAAGGACATTTTTTTCAATTATTTCAAATAGCTCCTACTTGCACACAAAGCCCACGTTTTGTAATAAAAACAAGGGGAAAAAAATCACATCCAAAGGAATTTTACCTATTTCCCTCTCCGCTTATTCCACTGAAGTTATCTTTTTAAAAAAACAAAACCTGGCCACCCAAACAACAAAGTAGCCAAGAAGCTCATTTGATAACCTCATTAATCAAAATCCACCCTGCCCTTCACACTCGCAGGTTTCAACAACAGTCCTAAATCATACAGTATATGCTTACATTTTTTAAAAGCTTTCACTGCATTTCTCTCTTCATACAGGCGATGTTTTTCATTTGGGAGAGATGCACAGAATGCTGCAAATTTTCCAGTAGCTGGGATTTTTCCCTGCAAACTGAGGCAGGCGTTACCCTGCTCGGCTCCAGAGAGCCAAAACTGCAGCCAGTTACTCGTTATGGTACAGAAAGGAACAGAAAGGCCACCAGAAGATAAAAAAAAAATAAAAGGTCGCTCGGGGTCCATGCACGCAGATGAAGCTGCAGCAGGTTAATAAGTTTCCCCGTCCCAGCTGCGCCCTGGTAACCGGTCACGCACAGGCTGTCCTCGCAATCCAGTGCCATTGAGCTTTAAGCAGAAATGCCGCGTCCTAAGGCCCTAATCCTTTAGCTCGCAGCAAAGCAGCCGGCCGTGGGCTAAAAGCCACATTAAACTCGCTGGAGATGAAGCGTTCGCTGAAAAGCTTTGCTGAACAAGGGTGAGTGACTGTGCTTGGGCTTCAGCTACACTTACTAACTCCTGTACATCTTGGCTCTGGTTTTCTTTGCCACATGGCAGCTGGTTACATCCAAGACCTTAAATTCCTGGGAAAGAAAGTGACTGTAGAAACAGCTGTGCAACATATGCTCCATCTAGTGTTTACTCAGTAATATTTCATTTTCTTAAATGGTTTGTTTTGCTGTTAGCACATAGTTCTGCCTTTTCTGTAGTTTTTGTCTATTTAGGAACATTGTTGAAAATACTAACTTTCTGCTGGTGGTTTTAACTACACGGTTTTGATTTAGCCTCCGTTTATGATGACACGCTAATTTCCATGGAGAGATTAGATCTCATAGAGCAAAAGAAAGGAGAATTGTTTTAAAAGAGCACTGAGCGTTTCTCCAGGTGCTTCGCTAATGCAAAGCGAACGGAGAACTTCGAGCAGGAGTAAAACACAAACACTAAATGACACCCAATGTTACTACCTGAGGAATGACCCTCACCACAGCACAGAGCACAAGACAACTGGCCTCTCCTCTGTCAAGCCAGCTTCCCAGCCCTCCCGGCGCTCCAGCCGAGCTGTATAGCAAGCGGGGAAAACACAAGTCGCGACTCGGGGGCTCAACGCCTGCGGTGCCACAGACCCAGCCCCTGAGCTCGGCAAGTCCCGCAGCTCCCCTGCAGCCCGCTCACACCCTCTGCCCACCGGGCACCAGTTCCCCACGGATGCGTTGCAAAGTCCCACCCTCCCCAATTACTTTGAGGCCCTTTTTTAGAAGCCCGCTGTACACAGCACAGCGTCAGAGGAGGGAGGCGGCGCGGCTTACTGCCCCCTCCTCTGTAAATACGTTTCCCACCCCAATGCCACCTACCTCTCACGTTTTCCCCAAGCTCTCCGCAGCAGCAGCCTTACCTGCCCGAAGCCACATCTCCTTACAGCCCCTGGGAGGACGCGTCCTGGCTCACGTCGGGGTCACGCTGCCCCGCACGCCGCAGCATCACCCCGCGCAGCCCCACGGGCAGCTGGATTTGAGTGGGGAGCAGTCCCAGCCCCAGCAGGAAAAGGGAAAAGCTTCGCCCTGCAAACGATACCTGCCAAGGCACAGGGAATTAGGTGAAGGGGGCTCCATGCCGAGCCACTTTGCCACAGACGGAGGGGCTTTTTTGTCCTCTGTCAAGCCAGGCTGTGGGAGAAAGACAAGACAATAAGCAGGCAGCACAGAGCCCCCGTCGCCTCCTCAGGCCACCCTCGTCACACCTGGGCTCAGCGGGGCCCAGCAGCTGCTGCGGGCAAGTTGCTGCGAGCAGTTTGGCAAAGCTCTGCCGGCGTGCCTGCGTGGCAGCGGCTTTTCCAGCAGCTCAGGTTGGGTGCAAGGAGTCTTTGCGCTGTGGAAAAGCAGGGAGTCGAGGACAGCGCCAAGCCCGGCAATTGCCCTCCCAAGGCTTGGTAGTGGGACAAACTGCAAAGTACTCAAACTGTAACACACACGAGAGTCTCCTCGTTACCTCAGGCTGCCCCCAAATTTGCTCTCGTTTAGGGAGATCCGGGCTGCTGATTTGTAGCTCACCTGCTAGTGACGCCGCTACTGCAGAAAGGAAAGCCAACAGCAGATGGGACAGGAATTCCCAAGCTTATATTTCGATAAGGAAGACAAAGAAAGAAAAAACCAACCCTGTTCTGTTGTGGTAGCAGGGCTGGCGAGGTGCCGGGGTGGGCTGCCTGGTCAAGGGACAGGGTGTGCAGCAGGGGAGACCTTCAGGAAATAGTTGAACATCCCCGGAGAAAGGCTTGGGTTGCCTGATCCTGCCGGGAGGCAGAGATGGCCCAGCCAGCCCCTAGATGGCCCTGTTCTTCGGGGTGAAGGCCGAGAAGACGAGGACCCAGCTCAGGAGGAGAGCTGGCAAGGAGGTGTGATAGAAACAGATTGCTCCTGGACTCTGCAGCCACGGGCCACAACTCTAAGCACAGATTTAAGCTGCAGAAACGGAGCTTTTATCGCTATGGAGAGCATAGCAGAAGGGGCATTGATAATTTAGCTTCCTCGGGCAGAAAGCGTTTAAGAGATCCCCATGTGCCCCTGCCTGCTCCCGCCCTCTGCCGGAGCTTGCAGCAGAGCTCCCCAAACTTGGTGTGGTGGCACTGACAGAAGCGAAAAATCTGCAACTTGCACCTCGGGGATGGGAGGGAGCAGGTGACCGTATGGAGAAACGGCAGAAGGCACTGCCCGGGATGTGCGGGGTAGTATACAACAAATGCATATACCGACTTTACCAACATTACTGTTGCTGTAACAGTAGTATCCGAGTAAGAGCCTCCAACAAACCAGATACAGGCCTGCTGCAGGATGTCCTCCCGGGCAACGTACAGACCAGAGCCAGTTTGCAGAGGATTAGGTCCAGTGTGCTGCGGAAAATGAGAGCAGGTCGGCCCTAACGGGAGACTCACGACACGAAAAACTATTTTTCTGCCAACTGTGGGTTTTGTTGTGTTTTTCGCAGGTGATGGCCGTGCTGCTCTTCCCCGTGCAGCTGCTGGCAGTGGCTGTCACCGTTTACCTAGAGCTGGTGAGGTCTGCTCAAGGCGGCGTCTACTATGGGATCAAGCAGCTGCCACCCCAGGTGCCCCAGTACCAACCCCTCGGACAACAAGTACCTCACATGCCGCTGGGCAAAGAAGGCATCCCGATGCAGCACATGGGCAAGGAGATGCCCCACATGCAGTACGGGAAAGAGTACCCCCATCTGCCTCAGTACATGAAGGAGGTCCCGCAGATACCGCTGCTCGGCAAGGACATGGCTCCCAAGAAAGAGAAAGGTAGGCTTGGCGCGTCCCTCGCCACCCCTGCACAGTCCTGCTGGGTGCCCCACAGACCCGTCTGCCCCGGGGGGAGCTGAGGGTGGGGAGCAGGCTGCTGCAGGCTGGGCATGGCACCCAGGTGCTCTGAGGGCTGGCCAGGTTGGTAGCTGGCCACGGGTGGACATAACGGGCTCCTGTGAGCTGTGGGGCAGCTCAGGGCCACCAGAGCAAGGCCACAGTCATCCTCCGGGCTGCAGCACAGCCTCTGAGCAGCCCTACCTGCAATGAGCCTCCAGCCTGCGGGGCTGGCCCCACGTTTGTTTGGGTGCTTGCTCGAGGCTAGGAGAAACATCATAATCCCACCCGCCTGCAGAAAAAACTCTGATGGGGTTTCAAATTATGGCCCAGGTAGACGGGACGGGGTCCTGCCTGGGAGGTGGTCCCACTCTCACTGCAGTGCCTGGACATGAAATAAGAGCTAAGAGCCCCAACAGTTGAATTTACGGGAATATCACAATTTTGTCTGGAGTTGTCCAGACCCTGTGATTTAGAGGTTTGCAGATAAACACATGCAATTGCTCTTCTGACTCCGCGGTCCTCTTTCTGTAGGTTATTTATGGGAGTAACGGAGGCATTGAAGGTACAGGGCATTACTGCACGAGTCTGCATGTACAAGTACTTTCAGTATTCAGTAAAGGCAGTTTTGACAATATTCGGATATTTAAGAAAACAACAAAAAATGTCTAAAATACAAAGGGCAACCAGCAACACCCAGTGTCACAAAATGCTTGTGGGGACATCTGTGTAACCTCAGACAAGCTAGTTAACTCTTTGTCTTATTGAGGGTTCAGCGTAACCACAGACCCCGCTGGCTTCAGAGGGAAATGGAAGATTTCAGGGCCTATTTTTGGAGTGTCTGCACAAGCACGACTGGCTGTAGTAAAACCAACCCGTCTTGCGAGCAAAGGCGGTTTTCTACGTGCATAAAACAGAACATGTGCAGAGAGGGAGGGTTTTTGCCTCCCAAAGAACAGTTAATTCTCTCGCCCTGAAACCTCATCCATCCCTTTCCCCCAAACCTCTCGCTGCTTTATCAATTTCTGAGCCGGAAAGAAGCAGACTTCCCACTTAACCCAAAAAGCCTGCAGCTTGAAAAGCAGCCAGCCCCAGCACAACCACTCCCACGCGGCAACTCCTTCACCCTGACCTGCAAGGCTAAGTGGTCACATACACAAAAATGTGGGTTTGGACAATCAAAACATTTTGTGAAGTGTTTAGAAGAGCTCTAACTAGATGTGGCTAGGCCAAAACGCTGTGGGAGCTTAGCAATGCTGAGTAAGGCTATAGGTTTCCAGTAACATCTTAGTGGGAACCAAAGCCTTGGTGAAAATGCAGGCATACCTACGTACAAACTTCTTACCGATACAGTCTTTTTTAATTGATCTTGCTAGCGTAAGCCCCTCCAGCGAAAGCACTTTTATGCCAGAACTCTTTCTACAGCACGGGAGCACCGACCAGCTCCTGTGCCCTGCGAAAACTCTTTAAATTAGATTAGTCTACAGCGATATGAGACAAAAAACAGATTTTGCTGCTTAAGGTTGTTGTATAGGTAGTCGCATGGCAAAACATAAGCAAGTATGATGCAAAATAATTATTTTATGGAAACAGAAACATGCACGCGAGTTTGGGGTATGCAGAACCCATAGGTTCTGCAAAACCCATTTAGGGTAGGAACATCCTCTTCACTCCAAACACCTCCCCGTAGCTCGCCGGCCAGCTCTGCCTCCCCGCCTACCACAAAACCAAGAGGCATCATAACAAGCACATTCGACTCAAAACTGCCTTTGTGTTTCTCGAAGGACGTGACTGCAATCACCTTTTGTCTCTCCCCCCTCCCCGTTTCTTTTTTTCTTTCCTCCCTGACCCAGAAATGCCCATGCGCAGTCTGAGGGGCGAGCAAGGTCCCCCTGGTGAGCCTGGACCACGAGGGCCGCCGGGGCCACCAGGATTACCAGGTCACGGTGTGCCAGGAGCCAAAGGAAAGCCAGGCCCGCAAGGATATCCAGGAATTGGGAAGCCAGGCTTGCCGGGGATGCCGGGGAAACCAGGGGTCATGGGGCCGCCAGGGCCAAGAGGGGAGATGGGGCCAAAGGGGGAGATCGGGCCCATGGGGATTCCTGGGCCGCAAGGACCGCCGGGGCCTCACGGGCTTCCCGGCATAGGGAAAGCGGGTGCTCCGGGGCTGCAGGGACAGCCGGGGCCGAAGGGCGAGCCAGGGATGAAGGGGCCCCCGGGAGCCCCTGGGATCCCAGGGCCGAAAGGGGAGAAGGGCGTCGGGATCCCGGGTTTGCCGGGGCTGAAGGGTCCGCCTGGCCCCCCGGGACCCCCCGGGCCCGTGGGGCTGCCGGGGGTCGGCAAGCCGGGCATGGTCGGCTTCCCCGGCCCGCAGGGACCCCTGGGCAAACCCGGCCCCCCGGGAGAGCTGGGGCTGCAGGGGCCCCCAGGCGTCCCCGGGCTCCAAGGCCCTCCCGGCCTGCCCGGCGTTGGCAAACCCGGCCAGGATGGCGTCCCCGGCCAGCCGGGCTTCCCGGGCGGCAAAGGCGAGCAAGGCCTGCCAGGCCTGCCAGGGCCCCCCGGCCTCCCTGGGGTTGGGAAGCCGGGCTTCCCCGGGCCCAAAGGCGAGCGCGGGGTGGGTGGTCTGCCCGGCCCCCTGGGGCCGAAGGGGGAGAAGGGGCATGCGGGGCCGCCCGGCATGGGGGGGCCGCCGGGGGAGCCAGGCCAGCCGGGACTGCCGGGCATCATGGGCCCGCCGGGGGCCGCCGGCTTCCCGGGACCCAAAGGAGAAGGGGGAGCCGTGGGGCCGCCGGGACCGGTCGGCCCCAAGGGCGAACCCGGCCTGCAGGGGTTTCCGGGAAAGCCAGGCTTTCCCGGGGAAGTGGGGGCCCCCGGGCTGCGGGGGCTGCCGGGCCCCACAGGGCCCAAGGGGGAGGCCGGACACAAAGGCTTGCCGGGGCTGCCAGGCGTCCCGGGGCTCGTGGGGCCGAAGGGCGAGCCGGGGCTCCCGGGCGCCCAGGGGCTTCAGGGCCCCTCGGGCATCCCGGGCATCGCGGGACCCAGCGGTCCCATCGGCCCCCCGGGGCTGCCGGGGGCGAAGGGGGAGCCCGGCCTGCCCGGACCCCCCGGCTTCCCCGGCGTGGGCAAACCCGGTGCCGCAGGGCTGCAGGGCCCCCCAGGGAAGCCTGGGGCCCTTGGTCCCCCTGGGCAGCCGGGACTCCAGGGGCCGCCCGGCCCCCCGGGACCCCCAGGTCCCCCGGTCATCATCCCACCCACTCCACCGGCTGTGGGACAGTACCTGCCCGAGGTGGGGCCGGGGATAGATGGCGTCAAGCCCCCCTACGGCTACATGGGCAAGAAGGGCAAGGCCGGCGGCGCCGTCTACGAGATGCCCGCATTCACGGCGGAGCTCCTCACCCCCTTCCCCCGGGTCGGGGTGCCCGTGAAGTTCGACAAGCTCCTCTACAACGGCCGGCAGAACTACAACCCCCAGACAGGGATCTTCACCTGCGAGATCCCCGGCGTCTACTACTTCGCCTACCACGTCCACTGTAAGGGGGCCAGCGTCTGGGTGGCGTTGTTCAAGAACAACGAGCCGCTGATGTACACCTACGACGAGTACAAGAAGGGCTTCCTGGACCAGGCTTCGGGCAGCGCCGTTGTCCAGCTGATGCACGGAGACAAGGTTTACGTTCAAATGCCATCCGAGCAGGCGGCAGGACTCTATGCTGGGCAGTATGTCCATTCGTCTTTTTCAGGATATTTATTGTATCCCATGTAAAACAAACGCCAGACACACACACACACACACACAGACAAGATCAAAACCTTTCTTCTCTGCTTCAAACTTTTATACCATGAAAGATGCATTTTATGACCGTTTCAGACCATCTTGTACAAAAAAAAAAAATTACAGTTTAACATTATGCACAGCTAGTTATAAAAAAAAAAAAAGGTGTGGTGAACATATCTAAAGATGTGTATCAGGTTCATAAGCAGTTGTTTTGCACCCGAGGGGGACATATTAGCTGTACATTATATATTTCTGTGATGCCATGCTTACTTCATTTCATTCACAGCAATTCAGCACTAAGGTTCAAATCAGTGTACGTCACTCCTGTTGCATATTTGACTGTTGCATTGATCATAGTTATGAGATGAAAACCAGTGACTTAAAACCAGAGTAGGTCTGTCTCGAGTGATACAGAAAAATTTGAGTGGCTTTTTATTCGTTTGGGTGGGGGTTGTTTTGGTTTTTTTGCCAGCAGGCCTGCCTGACAAGCAAAGGTTCTCTTAGCTGGGAGACCTTTATTTCCCTTCCTCCCATAAAAAAAGTATTCCTGCAGGCATGGTTTTTTTCCCCCGAACAAGTTACTTATGATGGAAAAGGAGTATTGATGGTGTAACGATGCCCCGCGAGCCTTCTCCAGCAGTCATTGGACCCAGAACGCCACCACTGACTCCAGCAGGCGCTGGGTTCACCTCCAAATGCCACAGCACTCGAAAAGTCTCCGTCTGCATTTGCACAGGTGAAGGAGATGAGGTAGATCAGAGACAGAAACGAAGGGTTCCCCATTTGCTTTGTGCCACGTGATTGAGACGTTTTGGGCAACACGTGGCAATGCAGCAGGGCGGTATAAATTCGCTGGGATTTCTGTGCTCGTGCTGAGAACCCGCATCTGTTTGGCTTGTCAGAAGAGACACCTATTCCGCCACTCAGCGAAAATTAAATCCGTTTGCTCTTCAATGACTAGGTAAAGCAGAAGTAGCTCTGTTTGCTAATTAACTAATCCGTGGTTTGCGATCAACCGATAACTTTACCGGCAATACTGATCACGCAAATTTATCCGAGAACTTAATTTTATACAAAAAGCCGTTTTCCAATCCTTATTTATATGTTACCAATTGTCAAGGAGAAACTGCAGGCCTCAATCTTTTCTGTACGTGAGGAAAGCAACTTCTCTGCCAGAGCTGTCTGTTCATCAGTGGTGCTAATCTCACCTCAAAAGTTCTTGTTTCCAAAGGGCAGTGAACTTTGCTGTGGTTCCCTGTGCAGTGCCGCACATCACACACTGTTACGCTAGTTGAAAGCGCTAAATACTCATCACTTCTTCAATGTCTTTAGCTAACGCTACCGCTTTTGATTCAAAAATGAACTAGATTTTTCATGCAGAACTAAGATTGGATTTAACTGGCATTACCATTATTTAAATGCAGAGTTTAATGCAGTCTAACATTGACTAAGGACTCCAGTGATATAATGTGGTGCTTTATCTCAGAAATTTTACGGAACGGTGGCAGGAACGGATGGACAGTTTACCAGGCATTGGTGACTTCGGTATGTTCCCAGAATATATGAGATACGTCAAAAGCAAATAATTTTGTATTTAAAATTTTTGTACTGATTTGAAAAAAATATCTTATTAAATATCTTAAAAAAAAAATAAAATAAAACCCTGTCTTCATTCAGCAGAACTGTTAGCAGGAACATTCGACCCGCTGAATTCATGTCACCAGACCACAAGGACTCTCAGAAACCACCAACAGCCTGACATGAAAAAAAAAAAAAAAAGACAGACCCTTTTTCTTTAGTTCCCCTCGACTGGCAAAACCTGCCCTAAGCCAGCGGGGAGAACGCGCTGCCCTGGCATCGCAATTAGCGGGAGAGCGTGGCTGGGGCTGGTGGGAACGCGCAGAGCCAGGGGCTCCGGCAGGCAGCCCGCGGGGACGGGCACCCGCTCAGCCTGAGCCCAGCTTACGAAGGCGGAGGGGCAGCGCGCGGCAAGCCAGGAAACCAGACGCCGCAGAGGCGCGCCGTCAAGGGTTTGTGCTCGCCTAAAAAGCCGGAGCTGGCTGCCCAGGCTGGGAGATGCACGCCACGTCCCTGGCTCTCCCTCTGACTTGAAAACAGCTTTTTCCCACTCTTCCCCCTCCCCATTTATTTCACCTGCAGGGAAAACCTAGTGTGAAAGGTGGCAACGTATTTGTCGCTGACCTACATCGCTATTCAACCGTGGCTCCGTTGCAGGGAGTAAATTATAACCCGTGGCGCGGCTCCCCCCATCTCGCCTCAAAGACGGGCATTTCCTCCAAGCTGGCGAACTCCTGAACTATCAATACTAAAACGAATGTGTTGAATACCTACTTGTGTCAGGTAATCCTTTTCTAAATCTCCCTTAGGCTCCCTGCAGCCACTGGCTAGCTAAGCAGCTCCCCGCTCGCCAGCGTCTCGTTTTTCCTGCACACAGAGAAAGCAAAACATGAGCGAAGTATCGCCATCGGCGTCTCTTACTTTCTTACCTAAAGTCTTGCGCCACACACCGTCTTCTTAGTTAAACGTCTTTCATTTTAGCATTCCCCTGAAAGTCCCCAATAAGACAGGCAAGACTAAAAAACCATGAAAAATTAAAATCAGGAGGATGCTGCTCTTGATCTTGCCCACAAAACTATGCCCCAGCCTTGCTTTTACTCAGCCTGGAGCGAGATCTCCACTCGCAGTACAGCTCAGCCTACCTAGCTTCAAAAATGTTCAGCTCTGTTTGCTCTACTAAGCACTGAAGTTTGTTCTGAAACTCGATACCGTATCCGACAACACTGTATATACTTTACACAGCATTAATAATGGGGCTGGGCACACGTGTGTGTGTCCGCAAAACACACACAGCAATGACCTTGCAAAAATAAGCTTGAGGGCACCGTCTTTAACACGCTTTATTCACAGGAAAATAATTTCTTTCCATTTGTAGCATTTAAAATGTCACTTGAAACAACCGTAAGAAATGTCTTCAAAATATAGCTGGCACTTTAAAGGCGTATTTAACTTAAGACAAATGGCAAGTAAGTGTTTACCGATACCAAAACCGGATGTTGAGCTTCACATGTTCTTAAAAATCAGACTCCACTTACAACTTAAGGTATTTATACTGCCTCCTGGGACACGGTTATAAAGGAAAGCACGGCATAGGAAACAAGAGGTATCACACACGAACTATTAAACACCAAAGTTGTGTGCATCATTATCACCAATACAGTCACTGGAGATGTCATTGAGTAATATCTCTTAGGCACTCTCAGATTCGTATTTAGTGCAATAGTTTGTGACCTTCCTTCTTAAGTCATATCGCCATACTTCCCTTCATTACTACAGCAGAGGAAAAAATACTTTCCCAACAGAAAACAAACAAACAAAAAAAAACCCCAAAAGTCTGAGTCAAACAGAGCTTTCAGCTGACGTGCGTCATCCGGCAGTTTTGTGCGTACTTTGGTACCTTAGAGCCTGGCCCTTCCGATGGTGCAGCGTTTTGAGGGCGGTGGCAGATAACATGCAGGAGCACTTTCACTGTAAGATGCCGCCGTCTTGAAATTCAGCAGGCTGCTGGAGAACAGGACAGAGGAAGAAGGGATGAGACCATCCCACTTCGCAGTTGATAGAGGAAGAAAATTGATGGGAGACACTGGGTACCCATATCGACACAGAAATTCAAAGTTGGCAGCTTGGCTGCTGCTTGAGGTGATAAAAAAATTGGGTAGCTTTTAAAGGGAAGTTTCAGTGCAGAGATTTCACTTTCAGGAATGGCAAGCATGGAAAAAAAAAAAAATCTCAACAGCAGCTCACTCTCAGAAAAGATCTAAGTATTTGGAGATAGCATTATTGCTTTTTTCAAAAAGTCCCAAGGCAAGTCTTTGGTATTGCAAAATGCCTGCGAAGGTGCGTGCCCGGATAGAACAGACACTGTGATTTGTGGGCGCTACTGAGAAACGCGCTACATGGGGGTATTCTGGCCTGCAGGAAGCTAGCGTAAAATCGATACCTCTCCTCAAGGCAGAGTAGCAGAAATGACCGTGTGAAGCGGGTGATGAAGCAGGGCCGGTGTACACAGAATCCTACTAAAACATCTTGCAGGGGGGGAATGAATCACTTGGGTCACCGCTTACTGCTGAAGAGAAAAGCTACTGGCCTGCAAGCTGTGCTTTCAAAAACACCTAGTACCCCACGGTTTACCCACGGTATCAGCTCTTGGCTCGGTCCCGAGTGAACTGGTCTGGCTCCAAACGTTCCTCAGTCACCCTGGGACAATAACCTCGGCATACGCAGACTCAACATCCCCGCAGGAGCACCGACGTGGGGGAAAAATATCCCTGGGAGTGCTGCTTAATTTCAAAACAAGTCAGTCATGCAAATGGGGAGGCTTATTAAGAAGAAATAAGAATGAGCAGCCAATAAGGATAAATGCTTGTAGATAGCATATTAAATGCATTGGAGAATATCAAACTTTATGAAAAAAAATAATCTTAGGGAGACAAAAGCTGATGTACTAAAAAAGATAATAGTAAAGGAGTCTGTCTGAAGTAAAAGAGTTTGGGAAGGACACCATTTGCTTGCCATGAAGCCTTTTTCCAATTATTTTTGGGGGATTCTAAACTATAGCAGAACAAAACCCCCAAAAAGCAGACAACCTCCTAGGAAACTCAGGAGAAGGAATCAATTTAGATTAGCGGGAAGAGTATCTCCAGAGAGGAAATAAAGCAGAGAAAATAACTGCATCCCCAGAACCACAGCTCCCTCTCCCCACCATCCTGCCACTGGGGACGGGGGTGGAGAAGCAGCGGGAAGCAGCCGGCGCCATCACAAGAACCCGGCACTGCAAGGAGAGGGCAAATTCAGCAGCTCCCCTGGAAAAAAATCCTCTCGGTCAGCGTACTGCATGGCGTTACCTGGAAGCGGCTGGATCTGTGGTGGCAGGCCGTGGGAGAGCTGGGGGGCCTGGCCCTGGCAGCGACCATGGATTTTGAAGGGGAAGAGGCAGCCCTCCGCTTCTGCCTGGCTCTGCTCTCAACAGAGTCCGAGATCTACCAAGGACTCGTATGCAAAGAGAGCTTGGACAACACCATGACCTCTGCAGAAAGCCGTACCTCGGCATTTTTTTCAGGTGGAATTGCTAATGGGTAGTAGCCTAAATCACAGCAGCTCTGGGGCTGCAGAGTCACATGCAAACCTTATAAATGAACTGAAACAACCGTGAGAAAGACATGCTGGTAGTGACAAAGACAGTAGTGTCACTGTTTCCTGATGAGAAACCCCACCTCTTTGTATTCAGATTTTTAAGCAAAGACCTCCTCAAAGCCTCAGAAATGTGTATGTTTGAAAAAAAGAAAAAAANTGTATGTTAAAAAAAAAAAAAAAAAAAAAAAAAAAAAAAAAAAAAAAAAAAAAAAAAAAAAAAAAAAAAAAAAAAAAAAAAAAAAAAAGGAAACGCAAATAACTGAGGAAGAGCCCATCTGCCACCTGGTGAAGATATTCTGCTTTCCTCCGTTTCCACCACCGCAGTCCCCCGCCCTGGTGCCGTAGGACCCCCCGTGCTTCCCTCTCCTCCACGCTCTCACTTGCCGCCTGGCACACAGCCGGACAAGCAGCCACCCCCTGCGGCATCACCGGCAGCAGCTGAGCCCAAGGGACACGCATCCAGCTGGCAGGACACTGGCACAGCCTGTCCCCTTGCTGGGCACACAGCTGGGTCCTTCCCCACCCCCTGCCACAGATTTTTAAAACATCTGGAATTATTTCAGATACGTCCAATGTGCTTGCAACGGCCCAAAGCTCAGGAGCTATTAGGTGAAAACACAAGCCTCCTCCCCTTCGGCCCTGGCTCCCCACCAAATCACACTGCCCTCACTAATTCCCAAATGGCAGAGCCAAGGAGCTAAAGAGGGAGACGAGAACTATGGGAAGGTGGGTTGTTTTGTTTTGTTTTTTTTTTTATACCTATTGCACTCCGCAAGAGAAATAGGAAAAAAGAAAGATGACCCTTTGGTCACTTCAGTGCNTGTTGTGGTCTGGGGGAAGTGGCTGACACGCAGGTAGTTAGGACAACTCTTCAGTCTTCATAATCCCTCTTTTCTAAGTCAACTCACCAACTGTAAAATTTATTGGACACACAGCACAGAGAGCATGGATTTCCATAAACTGGGTACAACACGAGCATTGTCAATACCAACATCTCCACACGTCAGACCAAAGGATCTTCACCTTCGGCAAAGGCAGACAGCAGTTCAGAGTTGAGGGCCAGTGCAGAAGCTGTGGCTTCTTTGCTGAAGATGGACGTCCCCTCCTCAGGAGCACGGCAGACTAAAACCTGTACATTCTGTATGTTCCCCCTTCTCCCAAACACACAGTAATGTTTTATAGGAACTGTTTTAAAGCCATTTTCATACTACAAGACAGACACTGAAGACTTTACATCCATCTACTATAATTAAACACTGGTCATCTCAGTCTCTTGACAGCGTAACTCTTTTGGAGGACAACACCAGAAACAGAAGTATTCCAGAGAAGTAATCATTTGGAAAGAGTTCTTGCTGATAAATAAGTGACGTGCATCACATTTTTATACATCCCTGATACTTTCAGCTGAAAGTTTCATGGTTTTCCCACTATTAAATAGCTTCACAGAAACTCAGTGAACTGTTTGCAATAGTCCGTTACCCTTAGGCTTAGAAGCTTCTGCCTTGGTGAGGTTTCTGTGCTCCTTTTCAACAGTAAACAGTTATGCTGCACTTAAAAAATAAAAACGTCATACAAAAAATAAAAATTTTTCGAATCTTGAAAATAGTGATTGTTCTTCGTATCTTCCATTCAGCTTTCACGTCAAATTGACCACATAGTTCTTGTCTATAAGCTTCTTTAAAAACTTCTGCTCAGCGGTGATGTTGTGGTATTCATTCTAAAGAGATGTGAGGGAATAATAAAAAAAAATTAAATTAAAATTATTGCCAGAAGCATCACTTTGTTGTTCTTTCCCTTTAATTACCTGTGATACTTGGAAGATGCTAGGAGTAGGAAAGCTCTGGGGAAAAGATTTCTTAGCAAAGGCTGCAGCACAGTCTCCCAAGAAAACAGGTGAGTGACTCTATTGCTCAAAACTAGATTAGATTTTCCATTAGGACTGAGACCTAAAGGGATGATCCTTCAGTGGCAGGAATGGGTGAGACATATTCTCACGGAAATCCTTCCATTACTAACTCTCCCAACTCCTCCCCATGCTTCGAGAGAACAGCTACATAACCACATTTGCAGCACAAGCAGTCAGAAAATGACTAATTCTCACAGCTCAGTGCAGGTTCTTGAAAAGCACACATCAGGTAGTTGTAAATTGGATGCATCCTGCCAGTTAGTTTCAACAAGCCAAAACCAACCCATCTTCTGTGCTGTATCCAGATCCTGGATACAGAAGAGTCCACTGAGGTTAGTGGAGGACAGCACAAGGGAAGTCAGTTTACTGACAAGCTTAGTCACCGAATCCAGTAAATTAAAATGAATTAACACTGCATAAAAGATTATACACATATAGTATAATATTTGCAACTTAATGCCGCTACAGAATTAATGATAAGGTTTTTGTTTAGTTGTTTGGTTTTTAAGGTTTTGAGATTTTAGGAAACTTATGGATGTCTATTCAACTAGTGATCAACCCTACCCCAGCCTGGTATACACTGCAAAAAAGCACCTGCAGAGAGGAGCCTCAAAATGGATGTGAGTTCAGTGTCAGAGGAAAATTACCTCAGAGCAGCAGGCACCTAGGAGTCTCCGAGAGACACGAGAGGCTCCTGGGGGCATTGTCCCGATCCCTTCCTCTTCAGGAAAGGGAGGAGAGAAAATGGTCCCCACATGCACTGGGCATGCACATGGAAGAGAAAACTTCACATTGAGGTAGAGGGCTGAGAAGAAGTTGCTCCAAGTACAGAGCTGAAGACAGGAGCAGAGACATAAAAGAAAACGGAGGCATGACCATAGCAAAGCAGGGGGGAGGAGAAGGCATCCCTGATGTTTGCCAGCCTCCTGCTGTTCCCTCTATTGGCGAGTTGTGGCCTCCCCCTCCGGGAAGCAGTTCCTTCTCTTTCTACCCCTCTCCAAGAGCCGCTTTGCTTTTCTGCTTTCAACTTCTGAAACACAGTTCTTCTCCTAACTGCAGGTTTGTAGGTCTTAACTCCTTCCATTTCCCTTTGCTTTTCTTTCTCTTTTTAACAAGTTTGTCAACTATGACAAATTGTGCAAGTAGGTGCCAAGGAAAAAGAGAATGCGAACAGAAACAATGCTATTCATGTTCTGACAGTGCTAGCAAATATGGCTCTATGCACAAGAGCTGCGAGCCTAAGGATAATGCCAGCAAAGCAAAACACAACGTACAAATGGACGTATCTCATGCAGACGTTGCAGAATATGGTGTAACACAAGGGACACAAATATCATTATGCACATTTTTCAGAAACAAAAGCAGAGATGAAGAGATTCAAGCAATGTTAACCCATGAGCAGCTGAACCAGGCAGGAGAAGACAGGAGGCCTTTCTGGCCTGCAGTCCTCACTTCTATCTATATTGAATTGTCTTCCCCAGTTACCAGCTATTTCTTTCAGCATAAACAAGTGTTTGTTACCTGCATCATCTGAGACATTGTGTCATTGCCATAGTAGTGCAAAGAACTGTTTCTGTCAGTGAAGTCGTACTTGAAGCCTGCCAGATGAACTTCATGGCATATGTGAAATGCTAACGTAATGGCAATTAGCCCCGTTGTTGGATGCTTGGGTTTCTAAAACAAAACACAAAGAGCACGCATAAATAAATAACTGGCAGGTTGACGGGAACAGCAAACCTAAGAACAAAGACAGTGGAAATCAGGCAGCCTGGCTCTTCTACAGATGTTCGGGTTTGTAGTTTCATCCCCTTGGGTCTCCTAAGGAGTAAGGTACTGCCTGCAGGTTTTCCATGACCGGAGTGCCTGCCATGCTGGCCTTGCCTGGATTCTACAGTTTCTAGTGAGGGCTGAGCCCATACTGTAGCCTTCCCCTCTGCACAGACATCAGGAAGGTCTCCTCATCCCTCTGCTCAGCAACCTACTTTCACGAAACTGGTCAGGCTTCAATATATTTGAGACCACTTCAACTGCTCAAATTTGACTGAATTATCAGATGTTCAGAAGATTCTAGATGACGGAGATCCAGACGAACAGAAAAACACAACATGCCTCAAATCTTCATAACACCAAACTAAAAAAGCATGAATGCTGCTGCTACATGAATTTGGCTGCATTTGAATTTTTTCAAAGCAGGGAAAGTCCAGAAGAGCACCACTTTAGAACCTCCCCCACTATTTCCATTAGAAGAAGAGAAACTGTAGATAAAATTGCTTATTTCTCCCTACAGTGAGATAGCTCAGAACTAAATGCAATGTAAAATATCAAAGGCAGGTCATAAACGGGTTTTAACTGTGCAAAATTAAAGCACCTAACTGAAAATCAGCATTTCTTATAAGAGCATAGAACAACTCATTGCAACCATCTGTCCTATCTTGTGATCAAGTACATGACTCTTTTAGGAGCAGCATGGCTAAAATGATCTGGGGAAGTAAATGAGGCAAGGTCTGTAGAGAAGTGAACTCTTTCATTAGACTAACAGATGAAGCTGAGGGGAAAAAGTGCTCCCAGAAATGGACAAAACTTTCAGGCACTAATGCCCTTCTCAGCTAAAATAACAATTTTCTCAGAGACCAAATGAGCTACACGCTTCTGGTAGCTGCAGTCAAACCTCAAACTGAGCACAAAATCATAGGCTTTTTTGAACTCTTACCCAAGGCTCAATTCATTTGCCTCTGAAAATGAAGCAGGCAAACTAGTACTGGAGAACTCTGTGCAGAGAGAAGGCAGATGCATTCGATGATACAGAAAAAGATTTCTTTGTATCATATGATAAAAGAACAAATCCCCGGGAAAAAGTTACTAACATCAGCTCTGCAAGCCTAACTAAAGTCACAGAACTGAACTATTACCTTTTATGTAGAAGTTTTTTGTACCTTTATACGACTCTTGGAGTGCCTCAGAAATAATACCAACTTAAAATGCACACTATTGCGCAGGGCTCCTGCCAGTTAGCAAAATAGTGTTCTGCCCTGGGGTCCCAATATCATAAACTTAGTGGTGACTCTGTTACAATGTCCATACTAAACAGGACCCCAAAATTACGGCAGGAATGCTACATATCAGGATTAGTGCTACTTGGGAATATCAGGAATATCACAGGTTACAACTAGCTTCGTTTACCTTTGGCTATCATAAAGTTCACATCAGAAGAATATACTAAAAGAACCAACACTACTTTTAAAATGTATTATCACACTAGCGCCCTAGCAATATCCAGATATCCTCAGCCTGTAATGGAATTTGTTCAGCCAGTCATGTTTAACGGGAATAGGCACAGCCCTAGCATGACTCTGCAACACTCCCCAGTTTCAGTGCTGCTGGGGCAGCGCATCCAATTTTACAGTTGTTCTTTCCAGCTCTGCTAACACCATCACCGATGCTAACAAAGAAACAGAAATGCTTGCTGGACTATGCACAGATGTGCCCACAAGGAACAGGAGGTTGGCTTCATGGAAAAGGCAGAGACAGCAGGGGAAGCAATAGTGGTCTTCGGCGTCTCCTGCAGGCAGAGGGGGTTGAAGCGCAGGACAGCAAAGGCAGCACCAGCCCTCCCCAGGGACACCCTATGGTACAGAAGGCTCCAAAATGCGTCCTGCAAAAGGCTGCACTGCCAACGGGAACCCCGGAGGCATGACCTGCAGTTTAACCGAGCTGTGCCAGGGCGCCTGCAGACGTGCAGGCTCCCAGCCACGGTCCGCTCTGAGATTGGGAGGAAAAGTGAGCAAAAGCATGCCTGAGCTTGATGACCATTGCTGCCGCCAGGACCGAGGGGCTGCAAAATGCCTGGGATGGAGCAAGCGGGATGTGGAGGTGGCGGAAAGGGGCTCCAAGCACGGATGCAATTTGCCCCAGCTCAGGGCAGGGGTGCCCAGCGAGCAGGAGAGGAGCCGACGGCATGCATGCTACCCAAAGTGACTGAGGGGCTTCTGCCTCTGTACCAGCTCCAGGACGCCACACACATCTCTCTGGCTCACTGACAGCGCTGGTCTGACTTTTACTCCCGCTCAGAGGGGGGCACAGGAAGAGACAGGAGGGATTTCTGGAGCTGTGGAGGCCACAAATGTTCTGTGGCCCTTTAGGAGATATTTAGGCCACTACTAACTACTATGCTGCTTTCTTCCCACCCTCGGCTGAAGAGCTGAAATGCCACGGAACCCCGGCAAGCACGCAGCCAAACTGGGTATTCCAGTTTGAAGGAAGGAAAAAGCCACTAGTAGGCTCAAAAAAAAGAAAGACATTTTAAAAAGATAAAAGGGAAAAAAAAGGCATAAATACTCCCAAAAGCAAAAAAAAAAAACCCTTAACTCCCTCAAATATTAGAAAGATTAAACCAGAAAAAAGTTGTGGTAGATACTCCACAGTGACAGCCTGTCAAACCTTTCCACACGTGTCAGTTGGCTGATCCCAATGAAGCAGCTCTGTGCAACGATGTGACCCCAGGGAACCGTATTTGTGCTAAACAGCATGTGGTCAGTCCTGACTCCGCAAGGGAGGTCTCCAGCTTGAAGCCTTACCTTTCATCAGAAACATTCTTCAGTCATAAACTGACAGTTAAAATGTATTTTTATGTCCAAATTGTCGGTTAACTCATTACAATGCTTGGCATCAAATCAGTAAGCACGAGAATGCTGCTAGACATATGTCATTAGCACGGGACTGGAATATCCTGTATGGTCCCTACCCGGCCCCAGCAGCATGAAATTTCAGCAGTATTAGAATTACTAGGCTGTTGGGTTTTTTTGGGGGGGTTGTTTTTTTGGTGTGGGGTTTTTTTGGGGTTTTGGTGGGGTTTTTGGGGTTGCTTTTTATTGTTTGTTGTTTTGTGCTGGGATTTTTTGGTGTTTTTTGTTTTAAGAAAAACTATGAAACACCCCCTTTGTTTAATAATTCAAGAGTCCTTAATATTTCTAGAGGCTCTTTGGATCCGTCATGTTTCAATGCCTGTCTGCTTTTCCCAATTTTGTAAAAGGCATTATATCTGTCTGCAAAAGTGGTCTCATTTAATACTAATCATAGAACCCATAAAAAGAGAATTTTAGCATACAAGGCTACCCACTTTCTGGATTCCATTTTCCCATCTTTTTTGAGGACTATCTAAATGCAAACTAATGCAATGTGAACCTAAAAGATGTTCTAACATAGTCCACTATAATAAAGAGGTAATTACCTCTAAGTACACATTTGGTTGTACAAAACTAAAAGGCACAGAAGAAAAAAGCCTACCTCCTTTTTGGGAAACCTTGTTGGGAAACGAAGCCATTCATAAGCTGTTTTTCTGGTGATGCTGGGATCAAGAATCCTGACTTGACTAGATTTGTATATCATGTTCAGAGCTGGTTTCTTCCAAAAGCCTTTAGCACTCTGTAACAGGCAAGCAAATACACATTTTTAATGGCTATAAACAGTTGATTTTGGTTTTATAGCAACCCTAACCAGAGTCAAATCCAAGGGCAGGAGGTTGAGGAAGAGGAGTGTTGACCCTCCCAAAGTTCAACAAAAACATGCCAAATCGTGCTCCTGCACCAGGGTAACCCACTGCAGCAGCATAGGCTGGGGCCAGCTGGCTGGAAAACAGCTTTGCAGAAAGGTCCCTGATGGACAACATGCACCAGCAGCGTGCCCTGGAGGCAATAAATGTGCAATGTGTGCTTGGACACGTTAATAACAGCATAGAGAACAGGCAGACAGAAGTTATCATTCTCAAGTACTTTGTACTGTGCCTTACTGCAGTCTCACAAATGCTGTTTTAGGCTCCCCCCTGTGCAAGAGAGAGTGTCAAACTGGGGCAAGCTCAGCAGAAGGCAAATAAAATGGCCGAGGGGCCAGAGCGCACAGCAAACAAGAGGAATCTGAGGAGGCTGGGTTTGTTCAGCCCGTGTTCAACTATCTGGTAGGGGTTTACAAAAAGAGACAGGATCAGACTCTTCTTGGAGGTGAATAGTGAAAGGATGAGGAGAAATTCTTTCCTGTGAGGGTGGTGCAGTACTGAAACAGAGATTGGAGAAATACTCCTGGAAATACCCAAACCTTACCTGGATGATGCCCCGAGAACCTGGTATGGCCTTGAACTCGGCCCTGCTCCCTTTCAACAGGGTTTTGGACTAAAGACCTCCAGAGAGAGGTCCCTTCCAATATTATTCTGCAATTCCACCAAGTGTGCAGGATAAAATAATCTGGGAAATGGCTGAAGCATGCATGTCAGAACACGAAACTGTGCTAGAAAGAGGATAAAAAGGTATTTCCAAGAGGAAAACTGCTTTGAGGTGAGGAACTGATCAAATACATGGGCAAGAAAGAGGACAGAAGCATTTATGGGAAAGGGATACTGAGCAGACTGACTGGGAGATCCAGTGCTTCCACCCCAGCTAGGAGGACGAAGGTTAAAAGCAAGACAGGTATTTCATGAGAGGTGTGTAGCAAGCTGAGACGAAATGCATGCATAATTAAACTCACTATTTTCTGACCACCTAGTATCTCCCAAAGCCACTTCAAGTCACGTGGTTTGAAAACGATGAGAACAACAGTCGTATTAGGGTCATAGTGGATCGGATCAGAGAAGATGGATTCCGGGTAAGAAAGGCGGAAAGTTGTCCTCCTCCCAACATCCTCTTCATACCCTATAACAGGGCCGTTATTCATTCTGCAGAGGACAGAGACAGAGAGATGGCAATGACTACCCCACCCATGTCCTTACTGTGCAGTGGCTGGCACACGCAGTAGTCTGCGAGACAGACAGCGTGTCCAGGTACAGGAGGGTTTAGTAGCCCAGCATTTACTTATCACATTACACAGTAGATGAGCAATTATCAGGTGCACTCACCCTTTAACTCAGAGGGATCAAGCACGTATGGGAACTTGGCCAAGGTGGTTTAGAATACAAACACACGATTGCTTATCGTGTGTCACTCGAGCAGAAAGCCTTCTGATTTGGATCAAACACAGAAACTGGAGAAGACCAAAGAAAATATCTGGCTTGGAGAATTACTCATTGCTCCATTCATGCTACTAGATAATGAGTCATACAGGAGGCAATTGAAGAACGTTTTACTACCTTTCCCTGTCTATAGCATACAGGAACAGGGATTATGACTCTGTACCTGATGCTGATACATCTTTATGTTTGCTTTCTTTGGTTTGTTTGAGGTTTTGGGGGGGCTGGGTTTTTTCCTTTTTGCTTTTTTTGTGGGCTTTTTTTTTTTTTTTTAATTTTACTTGCATGACTGCCACTTCTTTGGGATGTAACAGTTTAATAAGTAGCAAGCAGGTGGGTCAGGTCTCTCTGCTGTGTTAGAGGGGCTGTATTTAAGTCTCCATTTTGCAGTTTTTGCTTGGCGGCTGTGTTGCTTATTCTTTGAAGAATTCAGGCAGTCTGTTTGCTCCATTCCTGCCAATGTGACTGGCTGCTCAGAATAGAAGGCATGCTGCTTAGGAGCAAATGTTTGCGAAACAAGGTATGCAGACAAAGGAATATTTAAAATGTTTATCAGAAGTCATGATTAAATACAAAATGCAACCACCACCTCTTTGTTCATTCACAGTAACAAATGCATACTGCATTTCTAAAACAGTTTTGAATTTAGAGCCGTTTTTAGAATGTGTGACACCAGTCTACACAAAGATTGCCATTTTAAGAAGAATAGATAGATCTACAAGGAGCCCAAATACTTGTAATAGCTTAAAATTAATCCATGGAGCTTCCTTGCATCATTCTACTACAGTGAAAATCAGTGCAAGGTGAGGTTTTTTGGTAAAGCACAAAGTTGTCAGACAAGTAAAGTTTCCTAAGAATGGGGATATTATGTGGATCACTTTCTGTAGTTTTAAGTTTATAAGAGAAGCTTCAACTGAAGAATTGCACGTATTCATTTCTACCTCACCAGTAGGTTTTCAACTGCATGTCAAACTCCAGGCTTTGTATACAACTTTTTACAGTAGTGCTTGAAGACTGAAACACTATTACTAAAATGAGCATTAGGATTGATGGCAAGGTTACAAAAAATGAGATTTTGTTCAATGTTCAACACAATGTTGAAGCAGACAAACTGAAATGGCAGCTCAGACCTTTTAGTGAAAGAGGGTTCAGGCACACTATCTGACAGGGTACCTACAGGCAGAAGGGCTGTTTAATCAGTTACCATCTCAGTTCCTGCAAAGGAGAAACTGATTTATCTTTTTCTTAATGTGGAGAAGATTCTGTTACAGTTAGCCAAATAGTGCATTTTCAGTTTGCTTGGCATTCGAGCTTCCCCACCCTCCTGGCCCCTTGCCTGTTCGTCTCCGAGCACCTCCCCAGTTTCTCCAGTCCGGATGCCTCTTCCTCAGACCCCAGCATCCCCTGTTCGAGGCATCTCATACACTTCCAATGTGAACTAACATGCTTAAAGAAAAAGGGGCAGACAGCAACACTCTCCAGTGGACACATGCCTCGAGATGGACTTCTCAGCAGAAACACCATGTTTAATCCACTCCGAGCAATGCACATGCCAGTACAGGGGTAAGACAGGCACAGCGTGGAAGGTAAAGAGGCAGAGCTGCCCGGGATGCAGTGATCCTTCCTCCCCTGTATCAGTCAGTCTGTGTAATAAAACACTGATCCATTCTTTCCTAAAATTTTCTAAATGAAGGCTGTGGCAGAGTAAGTAAAACAAGAAGTTGTATACATTTCCATTTGTATAACAACTGAACTCCAAAGCTACTGACTGACAGCAAAAGTTTATTAATTCTTTGCATGTACACAAAATGAAAAGGAGATACCTTTTACCTTATTATCACGTCATATGAGTCAATTTTCTCCCCTAATGTCTTGTTTCGAAGTACTCCTCCATTACCAACCACAATACACCGTCGACAGGCAATGCTGTGGAACAAACAGAACTTTTAATGTGTATGACTTCCCTTGCTTCGTGTTTTAGTTTGTGATATATTTGCATTTAGCTGGCTTATTTACTAACTGAAGTCCTGTATCTTTTACATTCCTTGGCCCCTACAGAGCAGTCTCGATCCTGTATCACATGCTAAGGCTGCTTTCAAAAAAAATGCAGCTGCATTATTTCAGGGACTGCCAAAGGAAATGGCTTCTCCCATGTAAAACCATTTTTTTACATTATACATACAATATACATTTTATACATGTGGTTTGCTGTTTAAGATCATCTAACCAGTAGGTGATAAGGGTACCATTAGGTAAATTATATTCCACAATGCTGTCTGGAAAAACTAACTCAAATTGAAGTGCTTCTGCAAAATTGTACAACTCCACAACTCTAGAGATCTCCAGCATAAGCTAAAGGAGCAAGATTTATGATCACAAATTACCTTATATGCCTCTGAATTGTACATGTGGAAAAACCTTAGCGCGATAACATGTGATGGCTCTTCAAATTAATATAATCATGTTGCTTTTTCTCCCTCTCTTAGGAAGTGCTGTCTAAACATGTTTAAACATGTGCTGAAGCTCATGCTGTCATGACATAACAAGAGGGATACTCTTGATTAAAATTTGCATTCTCATATGACTAGATTCAAACTAGACAGCATTACTAAGTATATAAAATAGTGAGCTACAAATTAGATCTTATACTACATCCAATCAAAATAGTAATTCCTTTCAAATTTAGAATATATTCAGAGTTTAAAAGCACCCGAAAGAAAAGGTGTTATGCAAATGCTAAACTTATGAAAGTAAATTCTAATGGTAAGATTTCCAAGTTACCTCAGGTTTTCTAAGTGTATCTTTTGCTCTCTACCGTCCTATTTCAATGCTAGCAAAATGTGTGCTTTGCTTAAAAAAAAAAGTGGCACACAGACAGGCTTACTGGTTGTCTACTCAAGAAATGCTGCCTCTTTAGGCAAGGTTTACATCAAATGCATAAGATTGCAAATTCCTCCCCACAGCCTTACAGAACAAGCACGTAATGTTTTTTTTGTAAAAATGCCTCTATTTAGAGCAAAAGCTGTTTAACCTGGCTGCAGCAGAAACAATGGCAAAATAAAAATGTGGGTATTTCCTTCAGACACAAACAGGCTCACAGCTTACTGAGGATGAGCCACCTCCCAACATTCCGCTCCCAGGGTTCTTCAAATAAGAAAAAGGCTCTATACCATTTGTTACTGTAGGGGACCCCAGGACTGTGTCCCAAAGAATACTATAATCTGTATTAAATGCCCAGTGTGGCACTTTATGCAGACTAATTTATGTCTTTCTCCTCAGGTAGTCCAACCTGTTTTTTTCAGCTGAGGAGAGTATTATTCAACATCAATGAAAACAGCCTGTTCCAGCTGAGACTGACTGATATCTCAATGTATAAAGCAGTTCCCTGTATTTCCTACAGAACTGTTAACATAGTTATGCTGTACTGCACGTGGGCTAGGGAAAAGAAACCAGGCCTTAAAGCAATGCTGAAAACCTGAAGCTTACAGAAAAGATGAAACAACAATAAACACCAACTGTAAAGAGCACTGTATTTCAAAAGAAATGCTAGGATGGCACCTTCCTACCTGCTGCTCTAGGGCCGCATCTGCAGAGGGAGTTGCCTTTAAATTTTTTTTTTGTATATATATATAAAATAGTGCTGCTAAATGCAGCTCTCAGGGTGGGGTGACATGGAAAAGGCTGTCACACCTTTCTGTAGTGTTTCCTGAGCAAATTAGTAGAAGCCAAGCGTTCATAAAAAGACTTCCAGCTCATGCCACGAGTCCATGTGACTCAGTACCTCAGAAATCAGAAGGGTGAAAACCTGTTACACCATCCTGTCCTCAGTATGCTCATTCCCTCTACACCCACAAAACCCTTCCCCCTCTACTCTTATGACTGATTCAGCCCACTCATTTTCAAATTCGTTTTTCAATCTAGTTTTAAGATATCCTGAGAAAGCAGGCTGATGAACATACGGCTCTTGCAAAGTTTACAGTGGGAGGAAGGGAGCAGAAGTTACCCTTTTCCTGAATTACACTTTGTTACTTGCAGCTGTATCATAGAGCTAAAAGCAAGATCCCAGGCTACAGAGAAGCAACAGCAAGGAGAAACAGGAAGAAAAAAGGGAAACTAGACAAAAAATGTGATCAGTACGTGATGAAGGTGGAATGAGGGAAAGGGAGAGAAAGCACAGAATTAGTGTATGGCTGCATCACGTTTTTCTGTCATTTACAGCATGCCCCTGTAAATTACTTAAAAGTTTCAAGCACCTCAAATCTCTGAATTCATTGTCACCAAAAATTACGTGGCTGCAGCTTGGTAACTGAGGTACAAACCTCATCACCACAATGCAAATCCTAAACTGCTGCTCATACTCCATCTCTGGGTGATACCTCCTGGCTAGAGCATCCATCCCCAATGTTTGGTGGACACCCTGGTTTGGCAGTGACTGACACACCATGCATGAACTCATCTTCAGGTCTCAATAAGAAGCCAGAAAAATTGCTCCTAACCTTGCTGAATATTTTCTGTTATACTCTCTGACTACTTGGTGTGAATTCACAAAACCGATGTCAACTCCATTACAAGTGATTTGTATTATTCTGACCATGATAAGCAGCCAAAAAGTTACTTTGAGGAGGCACTGCTTGTTCTGCTCCTGGTAGATGAACTTTAAGTGATTCCTTATTACATACCTTCCAATTTTTGGCAGAGGCTATCATTTAAGAAGCTTCTTGGCTATGTCAATCAATGTCAACAAGCAGATCAAATACTCCTGATGAACTGTACATGAATACAGTCATAAATACAGTCAAACAAATTAGAAAGACCAGCTTTTAATCTCTGTCAAGCTCAGGAAGTCGAAGCAAGCCAACTCAAACAGGAAGTCTGGTGTGAAGGCATGGAGGTGTTGAGCTGACGGTTGGACTAGATGATCACCCTTTCTCCAAGTCAATAAATTGGCAAGAAGAGAAATAAATTCAGATGTCCTTAAACAGGTATCAGGTGTGCTACAAGTAAAATATAACAGACAGAAATGTCTGGAGGTCCAGCTTACAACCACCAGCACAATACTGATGAATGTGAAAAATACTAACACCTCAGCTATAACAATGGCTATAGCAATGGTTTGAGTGACTAAGGGATTACATTTAGGTGTCAGAGATCTATTTAAGAGTATAAATGGATCCTGATGCCAGCTGCATGGTAAGTGATCTCCAGCATCTAGATGCAATCAATCCCTTTAGTCACTCAAACCATTGCCCTATTCACGTGGTGTACAAGAGACTCTTAATCTCAAGGCCAGACATTAATTTACATATTTTGTTTATATGGTGAAATGCTAAAAAATATTTTCCTAGTCTATAAAAGAAAAATACTGTTAAATGGAAATGTAGCCCTTAAAGGTCAAAAGGCTTGCATCTTCCACATTCCACTGAAACACTGTTTCTCTGGAAAAGGAAAAAGAAATTCTCAACTTCAACTCCTTTAACACCCTCTCCCCCGACCCTGTAGTCAGTTGAGGCATACAAATTACTTCCTTTGAAGTTATTTGGTAAAAGAAAGATGCAGAGGTCACATTTTGTTGACTCAGGGTTCGGTAAATGCATTTGTAAGAATTTCCTGTTGTTGATCCTGACAGAAGTGGCTTCTAACCAAGAGATTTAAACAAGGCAATCTAATGCATGAGAAGAGAGTTCCCTAAGGCACACTCCACTCCGTGCCGCACCCTGGTTACTCCAAACATGCCAGGAACAGCCCTTCCTGGCTGCCTACATATACCTCCTTCACTGGAAAAGGAAGTTGAGCATACCTAGGAACAAGCGCGTGTAGGAGGCCAGCAGATGCAGTGGCATGGGGATATGTGTAAGATTTCTTTTGTGTAGAAACAGTCATTGCTTTCCACCTGCTTCTCTCAAACATCCTGTAGCTTACACTAATAATGTCTTTGAAAGAGGAGATCACATTGAATTTTTAAGGGGTGGTTTCACTTTTCTTAAGTATAAAAAGATACTCCAGGAAGATAGGACTGCATTCAGCTAGCAAATTCCTAACGCACTTATAAAAAGAAATCTGTAAATTTAAGCTCCCTCACAGAAAAATTATTCTTGAATGCTGGTGCTACATATATTTAAAACCAAACATTTAAATCTTTGAAAGAGTTACATATTGCTTGGACACTGTTGGTCAGATCTACACCTTGGCTAACTTGAACAATTTCAGGATAACGCCACTGCCATTCCTTTTCAGATAAATATAAAATGCAATGAACAGAAATGGTAGCAAATAAATTATCTCACCTGTCATCTTCATTGGAAAGTCCACAGTTCTGCAGCCTTGAAAGGGCTAAACGAAAAAATTGCTCTAGAAAGAAAATATCAAGATTAATGAAAATGTTCAGTGCTTTCCAATATAAAAATAAGCATGCCACCCTGACTACAGCATTTGCAGATGCAGCAGTTTTTACACAATGTACATAAAAACCTCAAAATAAGAACATTTTTAATTTAAGGCCCCAACTCAATCAATGATGCCAAAGAAATTCAGGTTTATCAGAGCTCCTCTCTGGGAAGCTTTCCCTGCCCCAACACTCCCCTGGCTGGAAAACAGCGTGGGATTTGTATAAAACAAAAAAATCTTAGAGTAAATAAGCATCGGAAGAGTTTCCAAGACCTGCATCCTAAATGACTTTGCTTTTTCTTCTACCCACCTTCAGCTGAAATAGAAGCAACCTTGACCCAAGAGGAGGGGCCGCACAGGCAGGGACAGCAACAGCATTATGTGTCTTGGGAGAAGACATCAAACCAGCCTGTGCTCACCGGCAAAGCTGGGCAGAGGCACCTTCCCAGCCCTCCCTCGGGTGCCTCTAAACTGAGAGGGGGCCTCAACTCATTGCCAGACATACTTTTCCTCACCACAACTCCAGAGGTGCAGGCAAATGCACCATCCTTGTTACAACGATGCAGGGAAAATCAAGAGTCTAAGGCCCAGATCTGCAGGGTACTAGGAAGGTGCACTGTTCAGTATTAAAAACTCTGAGACTTGAGACTTTAGTTGCGCTTTCGGAAAAGGCTGTAAGACCCTTACTGTCTCTGGCCTTGCTTACTCTGCCTTGACCAACACGGGCAGCAGGCGTGAGCAGACAAACACTCTGCACAGGTACAGCAGCCATGCAATGGCAGGAATACCCCCTGCAGCCCCAGTGACACTTTCCCTGCTGGGAGAAGCTAGCCCAGTAAAAGGAAAATTTTGCTGATGTAACTGCCCCAACCTGAGGACCTCCTGCCTCAGTAGGACTCTGGATCCTGATCAGCTTGGGTATGTTGATCAAACCTCATTGTGCTGACCCAGCTAATATTTCACCTAGCAAAGCACTAGCTAAATACTTGTGGCACTCCAGCCCAGATACAAACAAAAGGAAGCTGAATAAGCTCTACTCTTCCTCACTCCCACCTTTTTGGAGCTTCTCTGCTAAGAGGAGCAACCTTAACATGGTGTTTTATTTGTTAAAAACAGGAAGGTGCCAGGTCAGAGGGACTAGATGAAACCATGAAGTCACTGCTAGATACCCCTAAGAGGACTGGCATCGGTGAAACAGGAAAGACCAGGGCCAGAGATTCAGGTGGCTTTACACTTTTGTTTTTTTAGGTATTTCTGTTTAAAAACAAGGTACATGGGGAACACAAACCTGCTCTCTTTATTCCATAAGGTAGTTCAAACTTATCGCTCCCACGGAACTCTGCCACTCTGATAAAATCATTAGCGCACAGGAACGGGTATATTTTGTCAACACTAATGAAGGGAAAAAGTAAGAACTTTCAAAAATCCACATTATTTACTTGAATAAGCCAAAATTCATGCATTTGCTTTTAAAAAAAGTTTTCTTTATCCTACTTCAAGTATTATCAATTTTTAAAAGCAGAAAACTCGAACACAGAGAAAGAAAGCAGGTGACAGAAAAGGGGAAGATTTTATAATGGAAAATATAGGTAGAGAGTGAGATAAAATTATTTATCTGCTAGTGTAAGTTATACAGAGTCATTAAAATCACATGACTGAAAGCTTACACTATGTGATGGCATCTTTAAGAGAATATGTAACCCAGGAAGACAATTAATAACTTCAGGTTTGACAAGTACTTAACAGAGGCAGCAAGGAAAATTAAGAGTTATTATTATATATGGCAATTTAATAAACAAGAATGGGATTTGAAACAAGATGTTTTAACTTGAAAATACCATCTCCTGAAGACAGCAGCTTATTGGAGATGCACTCCCATTACAAACAACTGGCACTTCATTGCTGTTTTGACATTAGTAAGTAGTGTATCCATACAGCAAAAAAGTATTGAGTTCTCATGTCCACATTACACACATCTCATTGGGTTTTTTTGGGGTTTGTTTTTGTTTTTTTGTTTTTTACTTTGGACTAACTCTAGTAGGGTCCCACAGATTGAACACCCCTTAGCAGCTGCAGCAGGTTGGGTGTGCTCCTGCAGTGCTGCTTCTGGCTCAGCCAGAAGTCAGATGTCTGAAAGAAGCCCAGTGCACACATGCCAGTGCCACCCTGCGATGAGAAGCATGGCACGTGAGGATCACAAGGAGGTTTGCCTCAAAAGCGCATTCCTCACACAAACTAGAACATGATGGCGTCATACCTTATAAGCATCAAGATAGAAAGAACAGGTCACTTCTTTCTTGAAAAGACAGTAACCACAAAGGGTTATCTCATAGCAGGAAAGGGACTCATTACCGTATCTGCTAAGTCAAGCCAAATAAATGAACAGTAGACCCAATCCTGTCACATGCTAACGTGCCCTTGGCTTCACCCTGGAGTTAAGTGGACACGCACTCACTGAACTAGTTGACTTTGTAGAGATCCTGCATACTAGGTCTTGTATTAAAATGTTAACACAGAAGTACACAGTCACAGTAAGAAAACCTAGTGTTGATCATAAATACTCACAGCCAGCCTGACTTGTTTCTCCATTAAGAATATTAATAGCTGTTAAAAAAACCCTCCCCCTCAGTTTCACAAATCAAGTATCTCACTTTTTAAGCAATATGTATTCAGAAGATACTAACAGTAGAAAGGAAAAAAAAAAAAAAAACCAAAACCACTCCCAAAAAACAACTGAACACCACAGCCCACACACCAAAAATGAGGCCATAGGTTAACTAAGCAAGACTAGCTAACTTTGAGACATCATGCACTAAACACCCATATTACATTTAATAATTTGCCTTGCTGTTCAGAAGCAGCTGGCAAGCATAGACATCATAAATCATTTACCTACTGCAAAGAGATTCTTATTCTAGCTCTTCTAACTCTAGTTCCTTTGCAATAAATAATTCTGCCAGGTTAGAAATCCTTTCAATCTCCCCAGGCTATTACCAAAGTGCACAGACCAGATCTTCAGCTCGCGCAAACTATCTCTGTAAAGGAGCTATGGAAATATGCAAGAGACTCTCTTCTAGCTCTGCACCTAGCTTCTTCTGGCTGCCCATCTATGAGCCCATTCCTGCCCCCTTGGTCAGCATGACAGCTATCCTGCTGTGCCTGACACAGAGACAGCCTGGGCACGCTCTGTGGGCAAGGGTCTTAGGACCACCTCTCTGGGCCAGGCAGCTAACCAAAATTCAAAGACTACAGGACTGCTTTGGGAAGAACACACTTGAGATCCTTCCATGTTCTTTAAAATAATAATAGCACTGCATTAAAGCCATGTTTTCTTGTACACAAAAAGGACCAAAAAAAAGAAGCAATGGTGTCTTTGCTCAGAGCTTTAAGACTCCTTCAACCAGGACTTGATCTAAACATCTTCCCAAGCTTTCTCAGGGCCATACTCAATGTTTGCTCAGGTAAAACACAAAGCCAACAATATAGACTCATCTGCTTCTGGTCCTGTAGCACTTCCTTGATCTCTCATTTGAGACTTCTGCTTCTAGTAAGAAAAACTCCCAGTATTTCCTCACAAACCTCTTGGATGCACTTTTGTGACCAGACCCCTCCTTTGTTTTGGGTTGAAGCTCTTCCTTTTTTCCTCTGACTGCTTCTTTACAAAGGAAGCTTCCTATGAGTACCTTAAAGTGGAGGATACCTACACACAATTCAACAATACTATTAGAGGAACAAAACCATGTATAATCCCAAATCTCATTGAAATTAATTTCCATTAAAATTAAAATTCCATTGAAGGGGAAGAATCTCATATCATTAAAGATTGGATGAATTTTTGCACATTTCATATTCCTCTTTCCAAATACAATGAAGAGATTTACAAAACTTCTTTGCTCCCTGGCTGCTACAGAAATACTTAGCTACCAAAAAATCTTGATCTTTTAAATCCAGGTTCTTAATAACAGACTGACTGAGTTTCAGTCTTGGACATGAAGGCTTCTTTTACAATAAAAGCATGAGAAAAAAAATGAAGACTTGTATTTCAATCATTGAAGAAGTTTCACTGTTACTAGCTACAATACCTGAACAGGAAGTATTTACTTATTCAGTACTTACACCAGCATGTTGAGCTAGTTGTGTAGTATTGCTCAGATGCTGATAAGCATTATTTCCTGGTTCCCACAACCAGGAAAGCAGGAATGAACCCAAGCCCAAAAGCTGTACTTCCAGAGGCGAATCAAAATGTGAAATAGTCCAGAATATGCAAATAGCCCATTTCTACTTCAATCAATACAGCCTTTCCTTTCCCCCCCGCCCTCCCCCAGAAGACTCACCCCAGTAAAGATTCAAATGGTGGTTTCAGGAGACAAGTGTCCAGTGTGTTCCTTCTCTCCACAGCCGTAGGTGGCAGCCTGGAAAAGAAGAATTTTAAAGAAATAGAAAGAACAGGTAGCAGTAACAAGGTAGGGAAACCTAGACAACCAAATTAGTAAAAGCTGATTACTGAGTTAACACCACACCAAATTTTCATGATTGTCTCTGTCTGTATTATAAAAATGGATCTTTCCTGTTGCGGTACAATTACTTTTACTAGTAAAGGCTTTATCTCATGGTGCTGCTCAAAACCTCCTTTGCTCAGCAACTATCAAAGCAGCCATAACCAGAGGTGAGATCTCAGGTCCACCTGCAGAGAAGCAGGACACCTGGTCTGAATCACCCCTGCCACCATACCAGATAGTACCACCAGCACTCCTCAGAGTTTCTCTCGTAAGGCTAAGACTTACACTTCTAAGCACATTCCCACCTTGGCGATTTAGCCCTAATAATAACAAATATGAAGCCCAGAAGGGAGTGTAAAGTTCAGTGTGAGCAATGTGTGCATATGGGCTGCATGAAGAGCAGAAGGATGAAACCACCACACTAGAACCACAAGCCAAACAGACCATTTAAGGTTAATTGCTGTTGGTAACCCCAAGCTATCGTGTGAATACTGACACTGAGAAAGCACCCTGTGAAACCACAGAATGGTAAGGACTAGAAGGGACCTCTGGAGATCATCTAGTCCAACACCCTTGCTAAAAAAGGTTCACCTAAAGCAGGCTGCACAGGACATCATCCGGGCAGATTTTTACTATCTCCAGAGAAGGAGACTTCACGACCCCTCTGGACAGCCTGTTCCAGTGCTCTGTCACCCTCAAAGTAAAGAAGTTCTTCCTCATGTTCAGCTGGAACTTCTTATGTTTCAGTTTGTGCCCATTGCCCCTTGGTTGCTGGGCACCACTGAGAGGAGTTTGGCCCCATCCTCTTGACATTCACCCTTAAGATATTTATAAGCATTTATAAGATCCTCTCTCAGTCTTCTCTTCTTCAGGCTAGAGAAGCCCAGCTCCCTCAGCCTTTCCTCGTAGGAGAGATGCTCCAGCATGTATCCGCTGGCCAGCTCGTTGCTTTCCAGCATCAGCCAGATGGCATTTTGCAGGATGGCTTCAGAGAGAGCAGAGGCCTGCTTTTAAGTTTTAGCATAGGCGCTTATTGGTCCCACAAACCTAATTGTGGAAATTTACTAGCACAAGATCTGTTTATACACACACTTGCACATCACAAGTGAACCACACCTCTGATTTATTAAATTTTAAGCAGGAAAGTTGCCCTCACAGCTCTGCTAATTTTATTCAAGTATAACTCAGAATTGCAGAAATTTGGAAGTTGTAAACAAATGTTCTTCCAACAATTCATTGCTTGTTACAGACAGTCACTGTAAGTGGCCATAAATATTAACCAAACACTGGAAACATGACATGGACAAATTCCTTTCTGCCAGACATGTTACAATTGTGTTCGTAACAGAAACAGCTAATGGACACAGCTGTACAATAACCAACTGGACAGGGAGCCTACAGACAAAGGCTACAGATTTTAGTCTCAATCCCTCCCACTTGCCCAAAAAACAATCAAACAAAAATATCCCACCACAAAAATACTCAACTGCTGAACTTACTGGGTAACTCCACTAGCCTCATAGGAAGGAGGAGCCCTCACAGAGGAAGTCTGTCCATAAAAGCTAATCCTGCAAAAAGGGAAATGTCACAACACTGCGGTTTGCTATAAATAGAAACCACAACAGAAAGCCATTGGTATCAATTGTATGCTATAAACAAGACAAATAGAGGTACATCAATCACTACTTTTAAAAGCTATCACTATTATCTTCATAACACAAACACTGGTCAGTCCTGGTCACAGCTGGGCAAAGGCCAATGGAAACTCAACTTCTTTGATAAGTGCCCTGAATTCTAGGTCCCAAGCCACCCATCCCACGCAGCCTGGAGACAGTGAAGGCTCACTTCCCACAACGTTGCCACTGGGACTCAACAAATTTCATCTTTTTTCAAAAGGTGCCCACTACACCTGCAGTTATTCCCATGTGTGGAGCAAGTCTCTCCCACATCATTTATGAAACATCTAAAGGAACAAGCTAACACTAAACACATGTGGGGTTGGAGGAGATACGGGCACATGACACACAGAAATAAGATCTCTCTCCTCACCTGAACAGCTATTTTCATGAAACTCAAGAGGGGCTCCCTATCTCTGAGGTCCTGACCTCTCCATACAGCCAGGCTCAAATTGACCACTAGGTTTTAAAGTGACATAAGAAAAGGGGCAACAGGACAGAACAATCACATTTATTACTTCACAGTACAAAAAAAAACAAAAAACAAAACAAAAAAACCCAAAAACCAACTACAAAACAAACACATACACACAGAGTAGTAATCGCTTCTCTTGATTACTAGTAAACAGCTGTTCAGCAACACAGCAACTCACAGCCAAATCTCTCATACAGCCATGAGGGTGTTTGCACTATAAGTGAACAAAGCATCATCATACCAGTAGAGATTATTTCTCCACAGATTTCCATGCAGTATACCATACATAACAGCAGCAGCCAGGATAAAAAACAGAAGAATTCGTTTCATGACTGGTAAACCTGAAATGTAACAAAAACAAAACAAGAAATTAAAATACAAGTTATGCTATTAACATGAACTTTTATAAAGCAACTTGAAACCTGCAAAAGTAAATCAACATTATTACAGTCATTCTCCACCACCATAAATGGTGACAGGGAATCACTCCGGTTTGATTTCTCACACAAAGTCCCAATGACAGGAGCTGAACAGCGTTTTGCACCTAGCACACACACGTACTCTGCACAGAATCATTGAGAGACGCTCACTCTAGGTTCTCTCTGAAGACGCAGGAGGAAGATGGGCTCTTCCAGAAGCATGTCAGAGTAGGAGCTCCTTTCTGTCCACTGGTAGCCCAAAGAAACCAGCCTCTTGGGTCAGAAGTTGGCCTTTACACGTACCTGCACTTCTCTTTCTTGCACCACCCACTATCGGTTTCCAAAATTACACAGCTAAACAAGCATTAGCACTTTGCAGGAGGAATACAGGCTGATGCTGATGAAGCAGAACAGGGTATGAGCTGCCACAAGTTGCTACTGGCTTTTTTAGGATGACTGAATATTCTTAAAGTCTGGTTTTGGACATTTAAAGCTGCACTGAAGTGGTCTGCTTATGCCCTAGTGTCCTGCACAGACTCCAGCTCCTGACACAGGCCAGACTTTATTGCTAAAGTGACAGAAAAATGCTACTTTCACTCACCACAAAGTGAGGAAAAGAAGTTAGGGCCCAATCTGTGGAACTTACAAAGCTATGGAGAAATAGCAGAGAAAGCATCTGTTTTTCAAATAGAGTTTTCACAGTCTAGTAAAGGAAAACCAGAGAAATATCAGAAGCTTATGTATCTGGCAGAAAAGCTGGGGGAAAAGCAAGTTTTGCATTGATCACTTCTAACACAGTGAGCTGCCCTTTCAGTAGCTATGAATGAACTGTTGTTGCTTCATCTTCTAAAAGCCCAAAATAGCCATTCTGGCCACCAGTTACTGTGGAAATTTACTCAATTTACTATATCCTTCCTTTATTTTCACTTGTCCCCCTATCCAATAAGCAGGTTCAATGTACACATAAACACCTACTTGCATATCTATAAAGTGAAGGTAACAAACAGCTGTCTGGCAAAAACAAGCCATACCCAAACATAATGCTACATTTTCCGAGAGCAGAGCCTTTGGCTTTTTGGTTTGTTTTTCTTTTTTTTTTTTTCTTTTTCTTTTTTTAAATTCCATGTTGCTTTTTAGAATATTCAGAGTTGCTGTTATTTTAAACCTGTGTTAAACAGCCCTAAGGAAGTAAAACTCAAGGTAGATATAGTTCAAGTGATTTACGGCAATACGCTTTACACCAGTAACATCTTAACATCATACGTTGTATTAAAGGGAAGGGATCATGCCCCTGTACTTGGCACTGGTGAGGCCGCACCTCAAATACTGTGTGCAGTTTTGGGCCCCCTCACTACAAGAAGGACATCGAGGTGCTGGAGCGTGTCCAGAGAAGGACAACGAAGCTGGGGAAGGGCCTGGAGAACAAGTCTTATGAGGAGCAGCTGAGTGAACTGGGGTTGTTTAGTTTGGAGAAGAGGAGGCTGAGGGGAGACCTTGTCACTCTCTACAAC
>VZTL01060790.1:44848-60216 GCA_013400535.1 Scopus umbretta
CCAGCACTTGGGTCACAACAATCCCATGCAATGCTACAGGCTTGGGGAAGAGTGGCTGGAAAGCTGTCTGGCAGAAAAAGGACCTGGGGGTGCTAGTTGACAGCCAGCTGACTATGAGCCAGCAGTGTGCCCAGGTGGCCAAGGCAGCCAACAGCATCCTGGCTTCTATCAGGAATAGCGTGGCCAGCAGGAGTAGAGAAGTGATCGTGCCCCTGTACTTGGCACTGGTAAGGCTGCACCTCAAATACTGTGTTCAGGTTTGGGCACCTCACTATAAGAAGAGTGTGGTGGTAGGCATGGTGGTGTTGTGTTGACTGTTGGACTAGATGACCTTAGAGGTCTTTTCCAACCTTAGTGATTCTATGATTCTGTGATTGACTTGAATGCAACAAGCCATCACTTCCTTATTTATTTTCCTCCCCCCCCCCGCCCCCCCCTCCTTCACAGGAGTTTAATTGTAGGGTCAGAGATGGGATTTTATAACAGCATCTACTAGTAACAAAGCCATGCAATGAACAAGCTATAAGCTGTCAACCTTAAGTATATCCTCCAGGCTGTCCTGCTCTGTTCTGGATGAAATACTCACAGGCTGCAGCTGTTGCCATTTCAACCTTTCACCCCTCCTTGGGAAGTAACACTGCCTTTCTTGCAGATCCAACTGCCTTGGCTCTTCTTGAAGAGTCAATGCAAATTTTTTTTTGACAGTCATTCTTAATTTCTAGAGCAAACCCTGCGTTTTTGCAATAATTTTGTAAGAGTCTTTCCCTAAAGCTGCAAGAACATTACAAGAAAACTCACCTACTGGGTTTAGCCAAGTGCCATTAACAGCAATTGGCTCACTTACTTGAAAAAGATACTGTGTTCTTTGTTGTTTTTTTTTTTTCTCCCTACACTGTCAGTATTTTTACCCTCTCCTGCTTTGCAAAGGTTTGCTAAAATATCCCACTGAAGTGGGAATCAACTGTTTCCCTTTTTACTCCGTAATTCAATCAATGCAAACCAGTTAAGAGAACTTAAGGAACCAGCTCTTCAGATAAAGTTGCTAAATTAACAACTGATTAAATCGCTGATTTTGCTGACTTCAATGTAAAAAGAGAACCTTGCTGAAGTCAGACCAAGCTACAAAACAGAGAAAAGACAAGGTAAAGCTGCCCATAAAGGGTCTTTTAAAAAGAAAAATATTATTTGTAACAATATTATTCACAGAGGAAAAAAAAATGTTTTGTTTGTAAAGTATTTACAAAGATACTCGTGCAGCCTCCAAAAAATTCATTAAAACCAGAGAATATGTCAACATTGTTCCTCAAACAGTATCACAAGGAATCTGTAACAACTTTCAGTATCTTTTGTAGGACATTCAGGCTGGCACACACATGAGAATGTAGCATCATTAAGGGTATACCTCACTCAGCTTTTAGGAATATAAAATGGTCTTTAATTACACAAGTGTCTTCTCACCATCCCATCCCCCACTGCCTGGCTTCATTCAATGCTTTGAAGAGAAAGTTCTGTAGTCAAGACAGATGGTCTTTTTTTAGTGAAGACTTTCTTGACCTGCTTTAGTAAACAGAACCATTGCCTTGTTTACGGAAGAAATTATTCTGGGCGTATTTTTAAGGGTGACAGCATTTTCCAGCTCTCCCTTCCTTTTCTAAAATAGCTGAGTGTTATAGAAAGTTAATCAAAGGAAAACAAACTCCTACAATGCAAATATTGCGCTAGAAAATTCCCATAGTCAGAGATGCAAGAAAACAGGCAATTGAGAAGACACAGTTCAGATGTAAAATGACAGTCTCGTTCCAGCTTACTTATCACAACACAAGATGCGGCACCTCGATTTAAGCCCATCAACCTGACTGACAAAGGTCATGGTGCCCTTAGGTCAAGGTCAGTCAGGATTAAGCAAAACAAGGAGGACAAAGCTGGAACTCAACTATTCAATTCGCTCCTCTTTCTAAAAACCCTACAGTGATCCCCACAATGAAAGGAGCAAGGAACCCAGCACGCCAATGCCCGAGGACGTTCACGGTGTTAGCTGGTCAATTTTCTGAAAGTAAGCAAGCAACGGGACACGTAAGTATTGTAAAAAGATTGATGGGCATTTTTTGATAGGAATCTAAGCTAACTTCCGCTGTTCAACTTCCCAACCCTGCAACCCTGCCAAGGCAGAGCTACAGTTACAGAACCGGACAAGACAGACTCTGTTAACGGTACTAAGAGATCTCAGAGATCAGCCTGCATCTCCTACGGGCAGACGGGTCCACCCCAGCTCTCACCAACCAACCAGAGATGCATTTGACAAATTAGCTATGTAAGCCCAGAGGCTAACTTTGAATTCCCTTGGTGGAAGTGGGGAACCAACATCCTTGTCAGAGCTGCATCTTTACCTACAATTAGTCTTTATTCTGCTACTTTAGTAAGCGTTGTGTCTGATATGAGCCACTGTCTCATAGCATCTGTTTATCTTTCAACTTACATATGCAGTTGAAGCAGCCATGCCGCAAAAGAAAATATCACAGAGGAAACTACAGCTGTTGGACTGGGCAATCACATGACCACACTACAATCGCCTTTTTTCGTAACACTTGTAAATCTTCCTTTTGCTTTCTTGTTTAAAATTAGGTTGTTAATAATACAATGCAGGAGGCTTTCCCATCTGTCCTGCTTATTTTGTAAAGCACCTTTGACTACTACTAAAGTAAATAGTTAATAAACATTTAACTAAAAAGTGATTACAATTAAATTAAATACAGCTCATCTTAAAACAATCTTAGCTCCATACCTAGTCTTGTGACAGTTTAACTTCTTGCTGCTGCAAGTAACTGACAGCATGAAAATTTCAGCTCACCCAGACCTCAAATTCCCAGCCCTTTTAAGTTGTGGGGGAGGAAGGGAAGTGAGCATGAAAATGTGCTTGGAGTAGACCTTGAAATTTAAAGGGACAGCACAAAAAGCCATAAATACCTACTAAAAAGTTTAAAAAGAAACATCAGGATTTTTAAGATATAGTCAGTATTTTGTGGGCTTGCTTGTGATCACCAGTCCTCCAGCACTGCTTCCTTTTGGTCAGGATGTAGCGCATGCCTGGTGGAACAACTATGCAGCAAAAGGACAACCAAGGAAGGAGTTTTCTCGTGTGATCACTTACCTCAACTTAAGCTGCCAAAACGTGAGCACGTTATGGCACATATCTATACATTTCTTCTGCCAAATCTGTACACTATTCGTCATTAACTCTTCCAGTTCTTGGTCAACGTACGTGCATTAATTCGAAGTAGTTCATTAATTCTCCCGCTCTTCAGGAAGGAAAGGCCGTAGCAGACAATACAGTAGCACTGCAGCAGAATCTTAAAAGTACTGAGTCAGTCTAGTACCTTCCCTCACACACTCCTTCAATTTTTTCATCATTTCCAATGCTCCTTTCAATTTCATTTTACTAAGAAACAGAAGTCCTCAGAAATATTAAGTTTAAATGAGGAAGGTAGATATATTGGATATATCCTAGCACAGCGGCCCTGAACTAAAACTACATTTCTAACTCTCTGACAACAGTGACTTGGTTTTGAAGTGGTAAGTTTAACAGCATCTTAACTGGAAAAGATTCTTGCTAACATGCTCTGCCCCACACAAAATCAAAGCAGTTATTCCTGTTGTGGAAGGCCTGCACAAACCATGACACCAAAAAACTAAGGTTTTACTGTGTCAAAATATCGTTGGGGACTTCCACCATCACACCACACATATGGTCTTTACCAACAGTGAAAGATTTTTCCTGCACTGGAAGATAAGACGGTTTAAGGCTCTTTTCTGCCCTAATCTCTTTCAACAATGAGGGGATAAGCAGTAGAAGAAGAGTTTGCCAACTATGAAAACTGGAGCCGCCTTCCCCTCCAACAGCATATCGAACTAGCCATTTACTTCAACAGCATCCTGATAACTGTGAAACAAGATGGTCTTCCTCCAGAGATAACGTCTCTTTGTTAAGGAAGAGTTTCCAATGTTTCCCCTAACATCTCCCCTTTCTCCAACTACTACAGAAGACATGTAAAGAAATAGCAAGACAGTCTTTCCTCCAAGTACTCAACAGCAAGCAATGACATCCAGATTTAGTATCAGAGTAGTAGTGATGTTTAGTAGATTTAGTCAAACCTTGTTCTTTATTAGCTACTACAACCAGAAATATAGCCTCTGCTGACATGAATCTACAGAGGAGAGATGTAGAATAGAGCTGTGTCCACCTTTGACCTTCTGCATGGCTACACACTAATTCAGGACAGGCTGCAAGAGTTAATAGATTGGGTTTAGGGCCTAAGTGCTTGCCTCCCTCCCTTTCATCATCCTGCTAATGGTGAAACCTATTCTGTACCACAAGAGACAGCAATACATTTATCATTTTGTGGACAATTCATGATTATTTGATTCCATTTTTATCTTTCAAGTATAGACATTGGTATTTTGCTTCTCACCAGAACATGGCCGCCAGCTGGGTTAAGCAAGGAAGAAAAGCAACTTAATCACTATTTTTCATTGACAATCTCCACTTCAGTTTGCTTCTGTCCAAAATCTTCAAGGAGATCTCTGCATCACTTTCCCTCTTGTGTGACTCTCCAGCCCTACTTATAAGCTCAGAAACTCTTCCCACACACGCATATCCTTTGGCTAAAAGGTACTGATAAAGAATCCAGGTCCAGTCGTATCTGTTGTATTTTCATCCCCTGCAATCCTAATGTACCTAGACAGGATGGCTGGTGGAAGAGGAAGGTTAGCTCCCTTCCAGAAGGTTGCAGGCAGGCCCAGGAACAAGCAGAGTTTATCTTTGTGTCTTGAGCATGACGGGCAACGCAGCACCTACACCCCTCCAAATCTTCATCTCCAGCCCCACACTCTCACCTCATTCCCATTACTACCTTTAAATGCAAGAATTCAGGTATGGTGGCTTGTTCTAGGCAAACCTAAGCCCTTCAACATTTCAGACAAGATCTGAAAAACATGAGTTTGTAGTCTTCCAGGAAGACATACCGTCTAGGGAGAGTTGGGCAAAAGCTGCAAAAGGCCTGCAGGTCCCGACTTACAGTCTTATCACCACACGCAGACTCTCTTTTTCTTACCTCCTTGTTATCTAGTGCAGTATCATCTGTTCAGTGGTGTAACTCCCTTCTCACTCCTCTTCCCTCCCTCTGTCTGAGCACCCAGGAGCTTTCACATGTGCCCCACAGTGAGGGCAGGAGCAGAAAAAATGAAAATGCCAGAGAAAAAGAGAGGTTGCATGCACTCATCAGACTGTTTCTCGGATAGCAAGACGACACGTGTGCAAGCCTAAATCAAGCTACTACAAGGTTTTTAAAGCTTACTGAAAACAGTCCCCCTTTTGGCTGCAAAAAACTGCTGTGATCCGGTTCTCAGAGGTACCGTAATCAATGATGTGTGTTGTTTCACAGAGATACCACTTTTGGGCCTACCAATGCAAAATTTAATGCCACTTACACTGACACCACATACTAGCTCCACAGATAGAAAACAGGAGTACAAAGCATCAGCCAGTACCTCTTGCCAGAAAACCCCGAGGAGCAAAACACAATGGAGCACAGGCATTAAGTATCACTGAAATGGCCCTCAAATAGGAGCAGTATTTGGTGCAACTGTCTGAGGCTGAGTTAATTAGTCCTGCTGAGAGGCAGAACCTGTTAACTCCAGCCTGGGGCTACTGCAGGGTTGCTATGCCACCCCTGAGATCCGAGCTAGTATTTTGGCTCAGATTATCACAGTGCAATGTGGATCCCTGGCATCAGCTCAAGGTGACAGCATGCTCCATTGCATGGTGTAGACACACAATTAAAACTGCAAGCGTAAAAGAGATAGCTGGTTTGATATTTCTCAGCTGGTGAATGTTGTTTTTAATTATTTTTCCCCTCCAAGATAGAAAACAATATTCCCTAATGTTCCAAAATGACTTGGGGCTCATTCCAACAATGGACCCATTTTTTGTAGCACAGTTAAACATTGATAACTTGAGTTTAAAAGTCAGCCCTGGGTAGATCCAAATCCAACTTACAGCTTTGAGGGGAAGAGCAACAACGATAACTACTGGATTCCCATCTAACTGGTGCTTTCTAAGTATCCCAGATTTCCAGAAACCTTGCCTATAATTATGATCAAGAATAAGATCAAGTCCACAGCCTCAGCTTCTTGCCTACTTTTGCACCTTGAGATGAGGACTAGAAGGAAGTGGCAAATTTACACAAAGGTGCACAGAAGTTGGCAACAGACATTTCTATATGCTTTCTCTGCCCTGTCCCTCCACAGGCCTCCCCCAACACGCTTCCCTGTTGGGGTTTTTTTTTTGGTGGGTTTTTTTTTTTTTTTATTTCTTCCTCCAGTACACTCGAACACAGACCAGCAGTTACTGCCATGCCCAGCAGCCACAGAGATGTAGTACTGTACAAAAACAACTACTTTGGGTTTGGACAAAAGCTAACCTGTGCATGCAAAGTCCAAAGCAGGTATAAGCTGAGCACAGATAGCTCTGCTTCCTCAACTCCCAAAGCTTTAATCAAAGCAAACACCACAAATCCAGCTCTAAATATACCTTAAAAAAAAAAAAAATAAAAAAAAAAGTCACAAATTCAGTAACACAGCCTTAGCTGAAAGATTTCTTCCAGCCCTGTTGTACTGTCCCAGATTAACCTTTAAAGCTTTAGCCAGCCTAAGCTAGGCTGCTATTTATATATTACACATCACAGGTGTCTGTATAATACATGATAGAACAAAACACAGAGAGAATGGGGGCTATAAATCCACGCAGCTCCTCCTGCATACTGTGGTGACAACACTGTTCCTTTCCAGCCTATGTTTCCCCTCTGCCTTCAGCTTTTCTTCCAGAAAGACTGGAATAGAAACAAGCTATGTGACATGTTCTGGGGGTCAGAGTTAAAGTCATTTTCTCACCATACCTTGACTTGCATAACTGAAAAGGTTTCTGTCAACTTGAGAGAGCTGCTCTTCCTGAAGGAATATAGCATCATGGTTTTGAGTTGGTTTGCTTCTTCATCTCTTTTAAAGAACAAAGATGACAGACATACTACACAATGCTTGCAAAAACAGAAAATTATTAAGAGAAAGATATACAGACCACTACAATACCAGTTACTCATTCACACCCACTGTTCTTTGTCCCTGAGTGCCTGCAGTCAGAGGCTAGAGGTCAAACGAACAGTCCGTCTTTGGTTTCCCATGGAAAAAAGCAGAGGGAGAAAAGGCTGGAAATAGCCAAATTACAAACCATATCAACTCACCAGGTTTTTCCCCCAGAAACGACGATCAATCTAAATAAATAAGGTCCAACCAGATAAGTTCATCTGTATTATACATGCACATTCACTACAGCATTAAGTTCACCTTAAAAGAAGGCACACTATGTCTTCTAATAACGCCTAGGATGTCTAAAACATCCAGCTCTGGCTGATTTGGAGCTAGAGATTTAAACTCAGCTCTCACAAAAACGGCTGGGAATTACAAAACTGAATCTACCAGTCAGCTGGGGGAAAATAAATCACCAAAAAAACCCACCCCACCTCACAAGCAAAACTGGGGCGCTCAAGGGCAGCAGCAGAGAGAATAACATTTGGGGTTTTTTTTTTAAAAAAACAACAAAAAAAAGATAACTGAGGGCTAATTTACTTGCTTCACTATGAGCACTTGGAGAATGAAATGCTCCCCATCTACATCAGCAGCAAGTCCCAAGTAAATCAGACTAATTTCTCGCTTAGTTATAAAAGTATAAATCATGATCTGTACTGATGTCAGAATCTGTCCCTAAAGAGACACCTAAAGAGGTGCTTTTTGTATGACTAGCTTTCACAATAGCATTTGCAAGCCCTAGTCATGATTAAGTCCAAATATGCATGGACTGATATCACCTGATGCCACAGCTCTTTTCACTGAATTTTTGGTCCCCGTATTTTAAAAAGCAACAAGTTACGTTATGCAGGTTTGTGTGGATTAATAGGCCCAGCAAATAGGTCTGATCATGCTCCTACCAGCGTATAAAACTGAACGGTTTAATTTTCGTTTAAATAACATGCAAAGCATATCCGTAGTCGGAGCCCCAAACATATTATGTTCACTGATTTTGCTGTGTTGCTCCCTATCTTGCCTCAACTGCTAAAAAAAAAAAAAACCCAACAAAAAAAAACCCCAAAAAACCCCAAACAACCACAACCCCCCCAGCTGTTTGAGATGGAATTTACCCCAACAGCAGATTCTGCGAGTCAATCTGCTGCGATGCATGTGTGCCAATCTGCTGCAATGCATGTGTGCCAATGGAGAGCTCTGGGATTCTCAGGAATGTGGCAAAACAAGTCAGCAAAAAGTGTAAAGCCAAATTAATTCAGGGAGGAAGGAAAATGGAGATAAGTGGTAGCACTTACCTCACACTACTCCTGAGTCTTGGAAGTTTCCCAGGGCAGCCATCCTGCCAGCTCAGGAGAAAGTTGCAGGACACCAACATTTTGAGCAGCTTCTCTGATAATGTTAATGCCTTACATTTCCAGTGCTCTCAGTTCAGCATTGCAATGAATATATTCACATTGCCTCTGGATCTTGAAAATTAATCAGAATACACACCTTAACTGCTAACTACTACGAGAAAGCTAAACCCAAACTGACAATGCCAAACTGGAAAAGCTCAAATATTGTAAATATTAAGGCTGCTTTCAAAGGCTTCTTTATATGTAGCTTTGTTTTCTAAGCACTAAAGCTCAAAAAAATATTATTTACAACAACAACAAAAAGAAAACATAAGAAAAGCTCTAATGAACAACCGTATAACTATGAGAATGCTTTGTGGACATGAAGTGGTTTTGAGCTAACAAAGAACTGTTGTACAGGTTGCAGCAGAGCCTGCATCTGATCCCCTAAAGGCTTTTAGTGCTTTGTTTCATTTCTTAAATGTGAATACAAGAAAAACTACCACATACAATATCCAAACAGTACCTATCCTGAGGATTTTGAGAGCTATGAAATAAATACACAGCACAGTTGAAAAATGTAGTCCTGAAGAACATTTAATGGAGCACGCAAAGTCCTAACTGACATATTTTCTGAATGGGAAAAGGTTGCCAGTAAGTCTACATGTCTTTAAAAAAGAAGAAAAAGGATTTATTTGTAAGGTAATGAGCTTTCCAAGGGGAACAAAGACGTAGGTGTATCTGACTTCAGCATTCAGAGTATCGTTAGTTGTGTTTCCCTAGAGAAAGCCGAAATCAAATTCACAATAAAAACCCAGGACAAAGAAGCAGGCTAAGAGACATAATACCAGAACTGCAATTCACAGAGCAACTGCTAGTTGTTTTAACTGAACTCAGCTCCTTATGGAAAAGTTTGCATAAGTTCATTTACATATTTCCATGTATACAGAGCTGTAAAATGACACTACAACAGCACATATGACAGTGCTAACTTTTAGGGATTATTCATTCTGTAGTGAAGTTCATAGCCCTGAATTATGCACCTTAAGTTTCCCTACCTATATGCAAGGAAAGCTAATTATCTCTGACGGTAATCTTCAATTGCCATCTGTCTGGGAGGAAAGCTGCCTAAATTAGTCAGTAGGGAATGCTGGGAAAGCTTATATGCTTTTCTCGGCGCTACACAAACACACACATTTAGGACTTCAGACCTCAATCCTCACTGAAGGTTAAACACAACCCATTTCCTCCCCCAGATTGAAATATGATGAACCACTCTTTGGGGGGGTGGTGGTGGTGGTTGGTTTTTTTGAAAGGACAGTCAGCCCTAAAACGGAGGAGAGGAGTCGACAGTGCGTTTCAGCCCACCCACACATCCTCCTTCACAGCCTCACAGCCCTCCCGCTGGGGCTGCCCTGCAGTGGCTAAAAATGCCTCGGAGCCCCTGGCTGGGAGCCGGGAGGCGTGCGGGCAGCTGGGCAGCCTTCCTGCCGGGGGCCAGACCGCACAGACCCCGCAGCCCGGTCGCTGCTGCAGTGATGGCTTCACACAGTACCTTCTGCTGCGCATCATCAGCTGCCTCCATCGGCCTGATCTGTTACTTTCCAAGCCAAGTCCCGGTTTGCTGCCGGTGAAACAGAGTGTCTACTTTTGCTGTTTGATTCTCAGTGTCAACAGTCCTTCAGTGCTAGAGCAAAACGGACGGGAGTTTCTTCAGGACTGTAGTATTTTTAAAGAGATTAGCTCTCCTCCCCTACCTGATCTTTGCTGAGCGCCAGATTTGCCCAGGGCTATGTAGGAGCATCTCCTCTGAAGGTAAGAGAGTTAACGGGTAAGCCCTGAGACAACACAGGGCTCACCTCCCCTTGAGTCAGGGCGATGGGCTTCTTTTGTGGCACAGATCTGCACTTCCATAACCAAACTGGCCCCTGCCGTGGCAGGGATAAAACATGAAGTCTGATACTTGCTTCACCATAAAACTGGAAGTCCTCCAGAGCACCATAAGCGGGACCTGCTGTGCTGCCTATTGGCATCTTTTCCTTGCTACCCAGCCACACCAAATCCAGCTCAGCCTCCAGCATCACCATGTCCTAGCAGATTGCTATTCATGCCGCAGATGACGCAGAGCTCCATTAAAGCATGAAATGCAGTACAGTAAAAGGCTTTTTGTTCTGTTACATCGCATGTGTTCTTAGCATGAAATGAGATTTATGCAATCATACTCTGTGTGCATGCGTGCATGTCCTTTCTTCCCTTCCCTATAGAACTTTTGAAGCCCTTTGGCTAATTTCAGTCAAATTTGACAGGAGATTTAGGAACTTAATCCCTTTGAAACCTCCACAAGTTTTGCGAAAATAAACAGGCAGCTGGGTAGAACAAAGAAACCCTATAAGCTCATCTTTCATTAAAGATCAGAAAGTCAACATGCAGAAATACATCAGAAACCTGGTTTCATTATATCTGCTTGTCACACAGTTGTGTGGCAGAGTTATTATAAGAGCCTCTGGCCATTAAAAAAAACAGTGCTAAAATTTTGAAAAGCTTTACACAAACCTACAAGTGTCCAAATTTCCCAAAAACAGTTGCCTGAAGTTAAACATTTTAAATATCCTTTTCAGTCACTTTAACAGATAGTGTGCGCTGACTTCAGTCACCCAGCTTCGAAAAAAGTCACTCTGGCACCAGCCAGTATTTATTATAGGAAATACTCTCTGTGAAATCTGAAGAATGAGATGCGTATTCTATTTCACTTCACCGTTCTTTCCAAAAAGCTCTGAACAACATTCCCAATTTAGATTAGAAATCTTGAAACTAATACAAAACCTAAGGTTTGAGGCTAAGCCATCTAAGAACTGATGTCCCAAGTTGAAAACAAATTATGGCGTGCCATTAGCACAGAAGAAAGAAGGAATGACAATAGCTATTCCATTCAAATTGGTTCAATGAAAATGAAGTAACAGTATTTCCTTAACATGTTTTGCAAGAAAAGGCAGTCAATTTTGAGAAACTCTACAAATGGTATTTACACTGACCAGTATTTTAACCATCTGTAAACTCTAAACCGAGTTTACACACCTGGCCTGTGCTCCACTGCACAAAGTGAGCAACACAGGCACACAAAACTATGTCAGACCAACATCCACCTATGTCCATCCAGCCCACTAGTCTGTCTCCAGCAGTGACAGAGAAAGATGTTATTTAGGGACAGCACATCGTGGACATTTTGTTGTTCATTCTGCTTGTCCACACATTCCCCTTTGCAGCACCTACAATTGTTTAGTACAGGAGCTGGAGGACAACATCCCTGCCTACTCCTTTTAGCATCCTTTTATGGACCTGCCAATGTCTGCACTTGGGAACCAGGGCAGAAAAAAGGACAGGAAACCCACCCAAGGAAACTGAAGTGGTTCTGCTACAGCAGGGCTGCTGAACCACAGGGCGCTTCGCTATAGACACAGTCCTGAGGCCCTCAACTTTATGAGAACGGGGAATTAAAACTTACAATTAAAATCGGAGGGGGAAGGATAGGCTTATGTAGCCTTCCAGATTCTCAGCTGAGGCAAGTAACAGCCACCGTCTCATTAAATATTGCAAAACGTTTGGGCAAGCAGAGCTAGGTGTAGCTAGCTTAACCCTTAACTGTTTCCAGCTAAAACCAGGCTTTTCCCAGCTAACTGAATGAGAAGGCAGTAACTTGTCTACACAAGGGGCATGATCGAGACTAGCTACCACACGCAAGGCAAGCCTTGTATGCATTCACCAATACAGACAAATCCCAACTTGCTCTGGCACTGCATCAAGTGGATTTAATATTATGGCTCCATTTAATCTTGTGCAAATACTGTATTCAATCAAACACTACAAGGTATCTCCTATCTACGCCACTAACACTCCTCCTGGCCTCAATCCCACACAGTGACTTCAGACTACCTGAAGCACTGTGAAGATCAAGGTGATAATGTTTGCAGGGTGCTCAGAGGTGACACTGGTGGAGGACGTAGACAGGCAGGTTTGAGAACTTCAAAGAAACAGGAAATACCTATTTTGTCTGCCAAAAGATGAGTAAGGTTGTGGTTCTATTCAGCAGCAAGGGCTTCTGAGCAGCAAGCACCCTCCTCCCTCCTCACTGCAGAGGGGGAAACCCACAAGTTCGTTCCTCCCACTGTCCCTCGTGTTACGCTAGGGTGCTTGTATGCTCCTTTCCCTGAACAGATAATTTCCCCCACACAGATCATCACGCAGCCAAAAAACTGAGTCAGCGCAACACACCAGCAGAAAGTAGCTGCCCAGGAGGGAGCTACATAAACCAACAATTACACTGGAAAAAAGAAAAAAAAGATAATGGCAAAAACACAACTTCAATTCTTTTCTTACCCTGGGAAGGGGACTCCTCCTCCCCCATCCCACATGCAATATCATTTGTATTTTATTACACAAAAAAACCACATTTTGTATTTACTGCTAAATGGCCATTACATACGCGTGTTTCCACTGCCTGCCTCTGCTAAGGCTCCAGGTAAGCTGATGATGTGCCCCTCATACCGTTCTCATTTCACTCCTGGTGACCGGACTCTGAAAAGCACTAGTGAAAGAAAGCAGTGGCCGGCTACCGCTGTGCTGCAAAAGTGTCATCCTGCAGATCCAGTCTAATAAAAAGCTTTTCTGAGCTCTGCAGCAGCTGATCCTTATTTTAGTGTTTTCCGACCAGTACTTACAAGGGCTAGAAACTGTTGTTTTAAAAGTGAGTTGAAGAGTCTGTGGAAAACTAAGACTACTAGTCACCCACCTCACAAATAAAGTAACCTCTTGGCTAGCAGCCCAAAAGAAAGCAATATTCCTGCTAGGCGAATGGAAACTTGCACTGTAAATCAACAGATGTTAAGGAGAGCTTCAGTGATTAAGTCTGAACGTCATTTCATTCCTGTCTGCTCTTAAAACCAGTTCCTTGAATACTCCATTCCCACCGTCCTTACAGGAGGGAGGAACAGCTTTCTGGCTCCAAGTTTTCCAGCCTTCCCTTCCCAGCCAGGGTAAGTGGGGGTTATTCGAGTGTTTGCCTTGCTCCTCCCAGCTCCCCGGGGATGCTGGAATGAAAAGAATAGCTCTAGCACAATGTACTCCAGCTTTACTGCTGCTGCTGGGGCTGGGAGCAGAGGCGATGCAGAACAGTTCCATGGGTATTTTCCCGAGGACACTTAAAATTTGCTCACGCTGTTGCAGTGCTGTAAAGGGTCTTCCTCTCAAGGTATCCAGGCTTCACTTGTGCCTTCGAGACCAAAGAATGACTGTCTTCGAACACTAAAGAGCCACCCCACCCTAACAAAATGAACTTTAAAAGGACACGTTATTTTCAGATGATAGGTACAGAACATAGCAAGAAGCACTACTGCAAAGTATTTTACCACAGTCTGCACCTGCATTTGCTCGCGCATTTTTCAATAGGTATTGATACCGCATGCAAGCCACATTCCCCGTCTGTACTTCACAGCACACACTAGCCAATGCTGCCCATCACTTTTCAGCTTTTCAAGCCTTCTGCACAAACAGCAGCTACTGATAGCAGCGATTACTACACTGAACTGCTAAGTGAGAGCAGATTCATTTCCACGTGCTACCCAAAAGTGACTCATCAAGGAAACAAAATTTTGTCTGCACACCACATTTTCCTCCCAACCACAATACACATCAAGAAAAGCTGAGGTTCTAGGTTCTCCTGTAGCAGGAGGATAAAAGATTTAACACTTCAAGACGTTCACAGACAAAATAATAACTAAAAGAAGTTTTAACTTCCTTTGAAGAGTGTGAATAAGTACAGAAGTAGTCATTTGTAACATAGCAAAAATGGAAGTAGAAGAAATTGGATTAATGGGGAAGTTCAGGGGGTTTTTATCCTGCTACAAACCTCTTGGTCTTTTGAGTAAATAGACGGCAGAAAATAGAAACTGTGAAAAAGAAAAAGCCCTGTACACTCAGTTACCTCATAAATGAATTTCCCAGTATTATTTACTAGCTTCTCCAGAAGGCTAGAGAAATTGATGAACAAATTATTCAAACGAATGACAAATGAGTTGCCATAAGCTTGGTACATTAAACTCCTCTTAAATGCACAGTGCACATTTCAACTGTGCAAGCATCTGTAAAGAGAAGTATTTCAAGCAATCTTGAGCAAGTTCCTGAAATGCACTTAACTAGAGAGCCACAGCAGAATATCTCACAGCACACACACAGTAAAAACATCCTTTCATGCTTATAAGTAAAATAACCTTAATCTTAAGGTACAGCGACAAACCAGCCAAGATCCTGTGCTACAGCTCAAGCTGTACTGTGGAGCAAAAGAGAGCTTTTCCTTGCAAGCCCCTAGGAGTCAATGGTGTGGACTGCCTCATGGAGACTCATGGTGGCCTTCAAGTTATATCTGCAAATGACCCATCTGATTGCGTCCTCTTCCAGGCCAAAATACTTAAATCAACCCCTCCAGCAGCATGCAAGAAGTAGAAAAGCACCAATCAGCCAAAGCAGGTTTATGAAAACTCTCCTAAGCCCGTCTTGGGAAGACGGATCAAACCTTTACCGAAAGGCACTAATCATGGTGCGCCCAAAAACTAACAATGAAAACAAGCCTGGGATAAGTGATAATGGCACAAACAAGCTATCGTAAGAAAGATTATTCCACTCCCTGCCTTCTTCTATCTAAAATGATGTGATCTAAAAATGATGACACAAGGAAGAACACAATCACCCAAAATCCTCTAAAACTGTCTCTGCTTGTAAGCTTTCAAAGGTCTGAAAAGGTGGTGAAGAAGCACCTCAAGCGCTTGCCACTGTGCATAAGACCCGACGCCACATCAGCTACTGTATTTCCCCCCTCAGTGAGGCATTTCCCCTTGTGCTGGTTTTGGCTGG
>VZTL01060792.1:0-17909 GCA_013400535.1 Scopus umbretta
CTGAAACCAGGACAGCAAGGCACTAAACAGTGTTTAGAAGAGTATTCAAATTTGGCCCTGAATGAGCACCAAATACCTGAGACCTGAATATGAATGGACTAACCTCAAGGAAAACTCATGTGTTAAACTCAGCTATGCTTTCCATAATAAATATGAACTCACAGGTCCTCCAGCAGGTCAGATCAGGTATCCATACAATGGCAACAGGTGGCACTAAGATGAATTACCTAGCTCCTTAAACACACATCTCCCAGTAACAAACTATGCCAACTTACACAACACTAGGAACAGAATTAACATCCCAGCAGTGTGTTCTGAATGCAGTACCTATAGACGGGAGCGGTAAAAATCCACCACTAATACTAGGCAAAATTACCATGCCTCATTTGCCCCGCAGGTCACTTTTCTTTATAACACCAGACTTCATGCTCTTCATACTATTCCCACCCACCCAGGAGTCCTGAAGGCTGTGTGATAGGAGCACAGAACTGGACTGGGTGAAACAGCCTGACTTACTCCAGCATGCAATAGCTGCTTCTTCTCATCTGGGTAATTTATCCTATCTTCCACCTACAGCACCTCCAGAACCCTACAAGTGCACACATGCAAGAGAAAAAAGGTATCTGTCATGAAATCTGCAGGCACAGCATTTACCAGGTGGGACGTGAACAACTGCCAGACAACACTAGAGACCTTCATTTGTTTTCTGGAGAAGTACCTTCTGAGTGCCAGCAGAAGGGCACGTAGTTGATCTAAGTTTGCCAAGTCAGTTTTTAGCACAAGCTGCTCCCATTTGCCGCCTCCTCACCCCCCGGTCAGTGCATCTTCCCTTCCTGGCATGCAGCACCCTTGAGAGGAAGGTTGCTGTGCCTAGGAAGGGCTTGGCACTGCACTAATGCACATTGACAGTGTGTTTTCTTCCCTGGCAACCAGCCATGCACAAATTCCCTTTGAGTCACTCCCAGTGAGAAAACCAACACCAGCATTCTGCTCCGTTGAAATGGTAAGGCTGAGAGAGCAAACATAAAAGGAGCTGCCTATCAGAAGGGGCCGAGGATGAGCTGGTGTCTGGAAGCACTGAAGGCAAGGGGAGGGAATTCCTATAAACACAGTGTAATACTGATAAGGGGGGGCAGGGGGGAAGTAGTAAAGGATGCTGAAAAATACCACTTGGCAGAGCAGACGATACACACTTCCATCAGTGACCTATAGCGAAAGTCAAGCCTCGCAAGCCAGATTCTCACTTCTCTGCTTCACAAGCAGATTCTCTCTGCTTTTCCTCTTATTATTTTTATTGCCATAACATTTCTCACAGACATCAGGGCCAGTTTTGCCCTGCTTTGTACAAACATGGAAGATGCCATCTTGGCAAGCATCAAGGTTGAAACAGAGACCAGCAAAGCAATAAAAGCAGGATTCTCTGCAGCTTGAGGTGGAAAGCCAGATCGTCCGGCTGGGAGCTATAACAGACAAATATCCTCTGCAGATCGGGCACAGATGTGGACATGTAACCACAGGCTAGTGTGTTACACAAACACATCATGTGGACAAACCATGCCTTGAATGCTTACAGCCTAAACAGGCAACAGAGGCAGAGGAAGAACAGGACAAGCAAAAGATTGCTAGCTAAGGTGAGAAATGAATCTCCAGTTTTCTTGAGAGTGAGATCAGAGCATGGAAGTTAATCTAGATCTCTCAATTACTAGAGGAGAGTCATTCACAAGCCACACTTCTAACAGAGTCTTTGCATTTGCATTAGCAGGATCCAGAAACAGAAAGGAACCTGAGGTGACATTTTCTCAGTAACCTAGTTCCTCTCAGGCTGCTTGGCCAGTTATTGAAGTTATTATGTATTTTCCACTGAAATGAAACAGGTGGAGGGGAATGAGGTAGAGGCTTGCTTGGCTAAAGGCAACCTGTCTTCTGCCATGGAAAAAAAAAGCAGAACAAATGTCAGCAGGGCTCCATTCAAGCAGTCCAATGACCAAGTCCTCTCGGAAACCTTTAGACGCAACCTTTCATACACATCTCTGAAGGCAGAAACATGGCAGCGCATACAAGTCATAGGTCACTGTGCGAAGCCACCTCACTTTGAGTCAGATACTAATAACAGGAGCATCTCAGGTGTGTTTGGGACCATTTATAGAATCACCAGCTGGCAACTCCTTCATGACCTTTCCTCACAGCAAAAGTAAAAAAAGCAAATATATAACCATGTCACTAATCACACATACTGCATATTTGAAAGCAATCCCATGCTCTAGGCTGCTAAAAGCTAAACTGAAGAGCAGATTTCTGTTCTCAAAGCCTTCTCTGACCAGATTAGATGCTGCAAACAGAGGGCCCTTGGCTATGTCTGTAACTCATTTCTCTTGGCCCCTCCTCCAACTCCTGTAGCCCCCAAAGTTGCTTGTAGGAACCCCAGTTGCTCTTCTTTCTCTAGGGATGCCTTGTTTCCACCTCCATCCTACTCCAACAACTCCTGAGCCTCCTCTTCTGCATATCACCAATACTTGACCAGTGTTGGATGTGTCAGCAGTAGCACACTAACATTCTTCTAAGAGGATGGACAGAGGCATTGATACTGTAGAAGCATCAAGACATGCTGTAGTGGGAAGCAGGAGGAACGGCTGCCTGAGGAGTCATCACCACCTCCTACAGCACTTGTACCATCAGGCAGGTGCTTGATAAACAGGTAATTGTTGAGGTGCTTGAAACCATGGCTGTATAAAAAAGTGATAAAGTCTGGACGCATTCCTCTTGCTTCCCTTTCAGATACTCTAAATCAAGAGGTGCCTTACTTTTAAGTCTTAAAAGACACTCTGAAACTTTGGATTTGAACAGAAGTAGCTGTCCAAAGTCATTGCATTAGAGAATGAGGAAAAAACTGCTAGCATATTACAGCCTTGCAAGGAGAAAAGGCAGATGAACTAACCTATTTCCGTAACTACACAGTGTTGTGTGCTATACACCAAACAACATACAATCCATACAGCAAGCTATATACAATCTCATACACAATAGACCAGGATGCCCACAGGATTAAGTATAACTTGGTGGGTTTAGGCAGATACTCCAGTCCACACAATTCTGAGAAGCAGTAATCAGCTGGATAAGTAAAGATATGGGTGGACATTGAATGACTTAAAATACCCAGGAATAACACAGGAGACTAAACCTTTATCATGTGGTAGCCACCATGGAATGGGAAGTATAAATAAAACTAAGTGAAAATGGAGATTGCACACAAGGCATAAACTCCCAAGATCAGGTCTCATACTGGGCATCATGACCACAGCATCACTAGTAGCTGTCCCCAAAACAGTTGGCCTCATCCTGTCTCCTGACATCATTTCATGACGAGCATCTCTGCTTATGCACATTCATGTTCATGTTTAAATGCATCTGTACAGCACAAGTGTGCAGCACCAGCTCACACAGGTCCTCACAACCAGTTTGTTAACAGTTGCACTCACAGAATTTCTTTTGGAAGGGGAATGAAGCAGAAAGAGTCAGCACTCACCAATGAGGATTAACCAAAACTACTCAGTCTATATAAAAAGTGTGAGAGGAAAGCTGTCATGGTTCAATCCCAGCCAGCAACTAAGCATCACACAGCTGCTCACTCACGCCCCCCTGGTGGGATGGGGGAGAGAGTCAGAAGAGTAAAAGTGAGAAAACTCATGTGTTGAGATAAAGACAGTTTAACAGGCAAAGCAAAAGCCACGCACACAAGCAAAGCAAAACAAGGAATTAATTCACTGCTTTCCATCAGCAAGCAGGTGTTCAGCCATCCCCAGGAAAGCAGGGCTCCATCACATGTAACAGTTACTTGGGAAGAGAAAACACCATCACTTTGAACATTCCCCCTACCCCCTCCTTCTTCTTCCTCCAGCGTTATATGCCCAGCATGATGCCATACAGTGTGGAGTATCCCGTTGGTCAGTTGGGGTCAGCTGTTCTGGCTGTGTCCTCTCCCAGCTTCTTGTGCACCCCTGGCCTGCTCGCTGGTGGGGTGGGGTGAGAAGCCAAAAAGGCCTTGACTCTGTGTAAGCACTGCTCAGCAGAAACAAAAACATCCCTGAATTATCAACCCTATTTCCAGCGCAAATCCAAACCACAGCCCCATACTAGCTACTATGAAAACTAACTCTATCCCAGCCAAAACCAGCACAAAAGCATACTCCTGATGCATAGTAAGAGGCTTCACAACACTTCAAATTATAGTAAGAGCCTTCTATACCCACACTACATAAAGGAGTCATCAGTTGCTCCTAGAAGCAGAGTTGGGGTGCAGAAAGATGAAGTTGGAGTTCTCTACAGTTTTATGGCTGAGGACATTCACATAAGCTCTGCACTGCATGGATATTTTCTTGGTTCCCCCTCCTTCCACCAGCAGACACAGACCAGCGTAGACTACCCTGTATGATTGCTCTGGGACAAAGCCAAAACATTTTTCCAAAACATGGCTTCAGACTTGAGAGATGTATATATGCACATGTGTGTATCTGTATGTAAATGCCTATACGCATGTACACACATATGCACATACACAGACACAATGCTCAGGACTGGTCCTATTGAGTCAGTGCGGAAACGCCACTAAAGTCAGGTCAGTGCTTTTGCAAAGCCCAAACCATGAACTGAGGCACATCTGTAGCTGAGATGAATCAACACAGATATAATTTTTTCCACCACCTGAGGATCTAACACTAAGTGCCTCTTTGTGCTTGTTTAAAACAAACTGAAAAGCTAGGTTACAGCTCCTATGAAAAAAGCACATGCTTTTTTAAAGACATAGCAATCACCTCCTCATGTTAACAGCACTACCAGGTGCTGGAGCGATATCACTACCCTTGAACTTATCCTTGCATGAGTCATCTCTGAGATTGTTGAAGCTGACAGGTTGTTTAAAATCACTGTCCATGGATTACATTCAAAGGGAGCTTTAAAGTATTTTCTAATTATTTTTGCTTCCACTCCACCGAACATTGTTAATCAAGAGCTATTTCCAAAACAGTATAGCAGTGCTACACTCCACAGGAGATACACCAATTGTGTTGGAAACCTCCCAGCTCAAACTGCCAGATGACCAAACTGTTCTCATTCTTAGAATAAGGTGCTTTTTATGTGCAGGGAATTTATATTTTATCTTTGTTGATGCAAAAGCCAAAGAGGAATAAATGGCTGTGGGGAAATGAAGCTGTCTAGCTGGGTTTTGCATTTTGATGTCCATTCACTACCAGTGATATAGGTAAGACTTACTTTTCTTCATTTGTTCTTTGTTTCATTTCCCAGGGTCTTATTTCTTTGTGCTGTGCATAAAGACCTGGCCTGTACTTTGCCCATGGGGGCATGGTGACATGCAAAACTCAGCCCCTTCCTGCAAGAGCAGTAGAAGCAAATTGGAAGCAATTTTGCAGCTCCAAGCCTTGGGAGCCAGCTATAAGTCTTGCATTGATTGTTGGGCTTGGCTAGCACTGTGTGCTACATGCCAGTTTCTGTTTGCAGAGATTTCATGCTTCTGCTCTTCCTCTACTCTGCATTCCTCATTTTTTTTTTTTACATCCAAAGCTCAATATGGGGGAAAACATGAATACAACACAGAACAAACCTCAGTGCTTCAAACAGATTCATCTGAAAGTATCACAGCAAGTGCAAAAAATCAGAGCAGGTTCTAAAGAAAAAAAAACAACAACAATTTCAGATTTGTCTAAAAAGTGACTCTCTTCTCTTTGGAAGATTTCTGAGCTTCAAAATCATTTTCATGACCTCCCTAATTTAGAATGGGTAAAAACACATGATGTTATTCAAGTTTCATTGTTTTGAAGTTTCTTCCTAATAAATGCTGGGAAATGTTTTGAAAAAAGCTTTACCATACATTATTAGTTTACATTAGAATTGTTATCAATGAGTAGAGACTGTATATAAATAAGTAGATCAAAAGGGCTCATTAAAATATTTTAAGTAAAAATGGCACAAGATTAATTTACTCCAAGATGTTCTAAAAATTAATCCATTTTAAAATAGTCTACTTTCTGAGCCTCCAAACTGCTTTTACCAAAATAAAGTCTTCAAAAATTAACCTTTCCTCAGAAGATTTAAAAATTTATATTAAGAATTTCAAAAGCCCTGTTTCCTTTTTTTTAAAAAAAAAAAAGTAGTAATAGTTCTGTTAGTTAACTAAATGATCAAGCAGTAGCTCTGATTCTGATCAAAAAAACTCCAAGACACTAAGTGTATTCTTAGATCTGCATTCTTCCAGAGCTCAGTTTTCTCTCCGTAGCCATGCATATTTTCTTGATCACCAAAGTAGGTGCAGAGATCTGCAGTTCCCCAAAACAATTCACATCTTGATCCTGAAGATCATGAACTGTTCCAATCTGGAGTGTTTGTTCAGTCTTACAACTATTTTTATTGATTTAAAGAGTGTTTTCACACTGCCTCTCCTCCCAGGCATGTTTAAACAAGCAGCAGCATGCAGTGCCAGAACTCAACAGAAACATGTTCTATAGACAAGTAAACAAAATACCCAATGGCTTTAGCTACCCACACCACCAAGGGATTTTGAGCAAGTCACTTCAAATTATGTTTTGGTCTCTGGACACAAAGCAGAGTTGGTTTAGAGTTCTCTGGCTGTGTTTTGGGTTGTGGGGTTTTTTTTATTGTTTTGTTTTTTAAGCCATTGGCTGGCCCACATTCTCTAAAGATGTGGTCTATTCATTCTGTTCCAGCTTAAAGACACAAACTGGACTTGATTTCAGTAAGAACTGCATGGTATATAATGTAGTTATAATTTAGCCTGAAAACACATGGAGCCATCTTTACCATGCATGGCTTGCGTGCCCAGCGACTGCAGGCTAGACCAGCCAGCCATCTGAACAACCAGTCTAGACAGACTGCTTTTGATAGGCCTTAATTAACCACACCACTGGTCAGAGAGCTGTGTTGCAGCAGAGGAAGTGGGAATCGCAGCCCTAGGGATGGTCATTGGTCCCAGTCACACCGTAGTCAGGTTAAAAAATAAAACTCAGAAAGAAAAACAGCAGCTTTCTCCGAGAGCCAAGGTTAGTCTTTGCCATAAATCTGTTGGCAGTGGCATGGAGTGACATACCACCATCTCCCGTGCAGAGCTGGGGCCAGCCTGCAGGAAGCAGCCACCTCTGTGGTAGGACCGGGCAGCTGGCTCCTGCTGCCATGTTTATCCATCCCTGGGACACTCCAGCAGTAAATTTCCAGTTGTGTGATGGTACAGGCAGGAGGGAGGAGAGTGACCCATATGTGGCTCCAGCAGAGATCACAGCTTTGTCAGCAAGAGATGAAAATAGCAGCTAGCTGGCACTGCTACAGCAGTGCCTCTTTGCTTTGCTCTTTCCTCCACAAGCACCTTTCCCATGTCATATATTAGCAGAAGGGGCTCCACTGTATCCACCTATAAGCTCTTCCATTCCACTAGCACATCTTGACCTGGGATCAGCTACGTACCCCATCACTGGCATTTCTCCTTACTTTTATTTGGTTTTAGAATGATCTCTTCAAAATGTCTTTTCTTAAAAATGGATTCTGAGTCTTGAAATGACTCTGTCAGAGTCCACCGTCTTCTACATCACCAGCACCCCAAAGAGCATGAAGCACATGCAGGCCATAGTGTATCTGCAAGGAACATGACTGCAGCTTTCTCAGCAATAACCTGCAAGCTACCTCCTGCAGTTCAGTTCTTATAACCCCGTGCCAGAGCTGATGGGATACTTCATTTCACTATCCACCAGCCCAGCTGATGAACTAGCTCTACTCTATCATAACCATGATTCTAGGCTCCCCAAGGCTGAAGGTCTTGGCTGCTGTTGAATCCACTCTAGAACAGCGATTGCAATCTCAGCTCCACAGTGGAACATGGTGGCAAGGAAGGAGGTGAAACTATGACAGACAATATCTAGTTCTCCAGCACAACTATTGGCCACACCACAATAATCAACTTGCATCAAGAGCCACAAGGCTCTGACAGCATTTTGTGAGTAACAGACAGCACATCCTTCTCATCTGGTCCCTATTTTGTGAAACACATCTCTCTTCACTTCGAGCAGACCACAAGTTCAGCATTTAGAGCCTAAGCACCACATTGGATGGGAATATTAAAATCTTCTGCTGTGTAAGATTTTGGCATCTCCTCACTTTTATGGTTAAGAACTGTTGACATCATAAAATAAAACCTGAGGTTCAAGATGTCTATTATGCTGAGGAAGAGAATTGTACAGTGTGGGAAGTTTCTAATACAAATAGTTATGACCATCACTTTGAGCCCTGGCCACACTATGTTCCATATTTCCAATTTGGGCTTGGGTATATTTTGTTGTATGACATCATGTCCATCAAAACCCACTGCACCATGTGCAGCAGTGATATTGAGAGGATGCACATTAAGTGTACTAGACTGAGAGTCCATGAGTGTCACTGGAGCTGACACAAGAGAAGAAAAGGTGATCTAGCACCATGACAGAACATTTGAGGAGCTGAGCAATCGTTAAAGGGAGGACAGAGATGGCTAGAAAATGAGAAGTCACTGAACGGCAGGATTTCCGTGGGCTTTCCTTGTACCACCCCAAGCTTTTTTGGCATTTTTCAAGCAGCACCAAAACATATTAAAATTATTTTAAAAGGTGTTACTACTTCTAATAGTTTCTTTGTGGCCAAAACCAACAACATATTTGCCTCCTTCCTAAGGAGTTTGCACTTCATCACTGCACCGGCATTTTTCAGATGGCTGGAAAAATGAAACTGTCTTTTTATTGTGGAGCTATTCTAGGGCACACAGTATTTTGTTCACTAACAGTTGCTGCACACGGAGGTTTATTACTGCAGGGTTGCTTATAAGTAACTGGCTTTAAAAAAGCATGTGGGTTATATTTTTGAAGGCAGGTAAAAATATTATTAGAGCTTAGAAGTTCAAAATAAGCCACAATAACAGCAGTTTGAATATGAGCACCAGTTATTTACCTTCAGGACCCGCAGTTATTTCAGTGTGGCACTTTTATTCCAGCCAACAGATAGGAAAACAAAGTATTTGGAGCTTAACTAGCCTTCAGCATATCTCTAAATGAAAGCAGTAGACAGAGACAATATGCCAGATTTGAGGTCTTTTGTAAATATCCCTGTTTAAGCCATCCTTCCTAGTCTACAAACTCTTGCCCCCATCTGCCTAAAAGTACAAAACTTACTAGATTTTAATGGTGCCACTCGCAGTAGTAGAGTTGCATGATGTTCAAGTTTCAAATCTTGCAAAGAATTTTACCGATCTGTTTCACTTCCACCTGAAAATGACCACAGCTAGGCAAATAACCACATTTTCAGTCCAGTGCAAAACTGAAAAATCCAGGAAATGCAGTTCACATTGACTCAAGAGATTTTATTAAAAAAAAATAGAAATTGTTTAAGTCAGAAATATCTCTGACTCCTCTAAAAGTTCTCTCTTCAGGTTATTTAACAGTGTTGAAAGCTTGTTGGATTTTTTTTTTTTCTTGGGGGGTGGGGGAGAGATAGGTAGCAGGAAGGAGGGGCTGTTTGTTCTTTGTTCTAATTTTAGATCAACTCATCACTGAATTTCAAAAATGTCAAGATGTTTTGGCATTTCTGTAATATTTTGTTCTGAAAACACCAAAGCAGAACATTTAGAGTTTTTAAGTAATGGCTTTTTTCAGCAGAAACAATCTGTAAACAACAATCTGAAAACTTCAGACATAGGGAATGGAAGAATTGGACGGAAACTTTCCTATCCCCTGAAAGACTGCTGCCACCCCCCCTCCCCCCAAAAAAAAGTGCTCAGCATTTAAGCATGTGAATATGCATATGTTACACCTTTACAAATATGAAGCCTCAGGACTTGTAGAATTGAGCTTAATGTGAATCCAATCTGTAGATTAATTATTATTGACATCCAAGCATCTCACAGTACAGGCATTCCCAGATAATTATCACATCCATGGTGTCATTTGCGATGTCTGTGGGAAAAAAAAAAATCCCATCATAATGAAAAAGCAGTATGGCTTCTCTTCATGAGTTTCATGCAAGTAAAAGCAGAAAAAAACACTTTTTACACATCAACCGTTTGAAAGCATCTATTCGCACTGTAAAAATGGTGTCATTTTGTTGGCTACAAATACCCCCAGTTTTTTTCCATCCATCATCTTTTCTCTTGCAATATTACAGTTAATGACCAATTCGGCAACTTTCTAACCTCACAACTGTGCAGTTCTCTATGGTAGAAACCCCTGGATCAAAGGTCCCAATGGACCATACACACCATCTGCTACATCCAGTTAACAGAACATTTTAAATGTAATTAGTGGTGCATACTGCATTATTCCACTTGCTTATAAGTCCTAGTAACCTCATGTGCAAATTAAGCATGTAATTGCACTAAACCCGAATTGCACCGCGCTCTGCGGAGAAAGGAGTGTTTTGCAAAGCTAAGGACATGGTGGAAATGGATGAGTTGTGGAGCCTACTGGGAGTCCTTCTCCAACCTTTACCACCACCCATGTCTAACAAACTGACCCGAGCATACCTCTATTTTACATCTACAACCAGAGCTCACTGCTCCCCTGCTCCCCAAAATAAGAGAAAGTGGTCTCACCTGTGTCTGGGGACCTAAGCATTTCACTTGCTCCAGGTATTCTATGTATTTCACTCCCCATGAAGTAGATACAGAAGACATCAGCCAAGACACCTGCCTACATCTCATAGTCCAGCAAACAAGACACTTCCCAGAGGCACAAGAGCAGCAACACAGGAGCCTGACCACTTCATTCTACAGACATAACTGCAGCAAAGGAAGCAACTCTGACCTTCTGCCACACCATCCTGCCAGCACACCTGAACTTTAGCCTTCAAAGTTTCCCTCATCCCTGGCCATGCTGCTGAGGCTGCCAATAAGGGCAACAATTAGTGTCAGTTATGATGGGAGGATCTGCGGTGCTGACATATGACCCCACAGAAACTGGACTGTGCCCAACATTTCTATTTCTACAGGCCATTAAACAGCTGTCAAAGAGTGTTGACCTATAATTCCTCACATCCCATCCAAATTCCAAGTTGGTGACAAAATGTGAGAGGCTCTAGGTACTCACAGTCACCCAGGTGTCTAGGACAAGCAACCATCTAATCCACAGCCCTGCCTGTTCAATGGCCAAAAGGATTTTACAGCCAAAGATAAAACACACCTCTTCAGTTTCCAGCCAGCTACAGCCTCAAGAGCAGGCAGTCTTCTCTCCTGCTTTATACCATGAGGAAGGAACTTGTTGTTCTTCAGGAAAGATGTCAAAGATGCAGCTGCCACCACCTACCAAAACAGACTGATCACCTTCAATTCTGGCAGAAATATCCCCTACCAATGGCATGTTTGCATGGCTTTCTGTCCCTTGAATATCAGCCTGCCCCAGTAAATTCTTTCAGGCTGAGTGGTACTGTCATTTTAATGGTGATATTTATAAATAAAAAGAAAAAAGTCTGCAGTCATTTGGCAGTGATAAAATACCTTTTAGATCACAGGTTTCAGCAGCAATGTTTTCCCCAGCAAAATTCAAGTAGACACTGTAGGATTGAAAGTATTGCATCTTAAGTAACAAACTCTCTTAATCTCCCAAAGATTTTTTTTCTTATATTTATTTGTTTACAGCCAGCCCTCTTTCCTGTTCCCATTTCCACACTTTTTCTTTGTCCCTCTCCTTCCATTTTCACCCTTCACTATACCTACACATCAAATTTATGTGCTAAGGAGAATCATAGTATCATCCAACATGCAAATAAAGTAAGACCTGCTCTCAGAGCATACATTAAGATTGAAATTTGCACAAAAAGTCCATAACCTCTCCCTTTAAACCACTACTAATTCTGCCCTATTCCCTTTAATTCTCATTTCCCCAGCTCTTCTACATGTAATAGGTGTTCCCCACATGGGTGAATACAGTAGTGGCTGGGACAGAGCTCTTCACTGAGCTCCGAGATGAAAGCCTGTTATGCATTTTTTTTATGTCCTGTAAAATGCAACGTGCAGAGTTACATATGAGAGGCCCTGTAAACAAGCTGAGAGCCAGTTGCTTTATACAGCATGGAAAATTTCTGTTTCTTGGAACAGACAGGTCAGCTTGGAAGGAAGTCAACCCTCAAGGTCTTTCTCCCTGTTTGGGGCTCATCTGAAACACCAGCTAACCCAGAGAGCACTGCCCAGGAGTTAGGAAAGCCAAACAAACAAACAGATCAGTGTATGGCAGAGCCTCAGCTGCAGCGATGTTTCCATTTCTTGACTGGCCAGGCACTCAGAGGTGGGGTCATGTCATCAGACCACTAGTATTTCCTCAACTGAGAGGGTCAGCAGTCTGGAGATTTCTGCTAATGAGATGTACAGCTGGGACTGGCAAGCAGCAGTTGTCCCAGGGTTAATATATGCCTGTGTGCCTCTCCTGACAGACTTGGGAAACCAAAGAGAGAAAACCCGAGAACCATTCCAGAATTAGATCAGATGGCCCCAAGCCAGCTTCCCATCGCTGGGTGCCCAGAGGACAGGGGGAGAGGCTCAGATGAGAATTTCACACTGATGGGCAGGTCCAGCACCAGTAAGGGTGAAGAGGAAAGTTCATTTGCGCTTCTGCACACCTTTCCCACTCACCTTTTGCACCAGCCAAGCCTACTCTTTCTGCTTTGTTTCCCCTCCTACACACAGCAGTGCTCTGACTTTCCTCCCCCCCAGCTCCCCATACCTAGTTCAGCTCCAAGCTGTCACTCAAGAGGATGACACTTCTGAAAAGTGTCCAGATGCTTCAGCTATTTCTATTCTGCCTGGCATAAGGTGAGTATCTGAGTCAGCTGGCTGTGCTCTGTCAGGTCTTCCACAGCCAGCATCCTGCCCCTCAGAAACATCCACCTAATTTTGGAAACACCAGTTCTAACTTTGGTGCTCCTGATGAGAAGCAGAAAAACACACTCAGCTTAATCCAAGCTGCAGAAAAGGATCCAGAGAAAAGATGATGCCTGAATAGGAAAAAAATACTAGCTCCTGCTCACTTACAAACATTTTATGCAGTTGTTATAGGAGGAAGACAGAAGCCTCTTGCCAAACACATTGTCTTGGCATAATTATTCCTCTCTCCTCCCCGCTAACCTCCCTCTGAATCAGGCCATAAGGAAGGAACGGAGCCAGACAGGACTTCTACACATCTTGGCTCAACATACTGTAAGTGTAAGCTGTCAGGCAATACTGTAGCAGCAGAAACGTGTTAGTGAATAGTATGGGAATATTAATAAGCAAGAGATGAACACTAACATCTGTCACAAAGAATCCTTCAGAACCACAAAAAAAATAAGAGAGAAAGAAGAGAAGAAAACAAACTAATCTGCTGTTCAGTGCAGTACTCCTTCGTTCCAGAGGGAACAAAGTTACCCCAGGCCAAAAGATTTAGCATCACACTGGTCATTTGAAGTGACTAGGCTGAGACTTGCAAAATTGGTTTAACTCTGCTTCCACTGACATCAAGAGTGAGACAGATTTCAGTGGAAATGGATATAAATCAACAAGAAACACTTTTGAAATTTTCACTTTTATATCCAAGCCCAAAAGTAACACACACACACACACCCCCAAACCCCAGCTCATCTCATTTCCACACCACAGGATTTGCTCTACCTTTATCATAGAATGGTTTGGGTTGGAAAGGACCTTAAAGATCATCTAGTTCCAAATCCCCTGCCACAGGCAGGGACACCTTCCACTAGACCAGGTTGCTCAAAGCCCCATCCAACCCGGCCTTGAACACTTCCAGGGACGGGGCATCCACAACTTCTCTGGGCAATCTGTTCCAGTGCCTCACCACCCTCGGAGTGAAGCATTTCTTCCTTGTATCTAATCTAAATCTATCCTTTTCCAGTTTAATGCCATTACCCCTTGTCCTATCTCTACATGCCCTTGTAAAAAGTCCCTCTCCAGCTTTCTTGTAGGCCCCCTTCAGGTACTGAAAGGCTGCTACAAGGTCTCCTTATCAGCACTTCTCAATTGCCCTTAGAGCTTTGCAATGCTGGAGGCTCTGCACACTGCCAAGTAGACTGTCCCAGGACTCTACCACCTTGCAATTCCCTCAAAACCTCTCCTCCAGCAACACAAACCCATTCTTCCTTCTCTAGTTTGCCACAAAACACAGGTTGTTCTCTCTCTTTTTGCAGGGATTTCAGTAGGAATTTTTTTTAGCATCTGAAGGCTGTAAAGGCTGTAATTAGTTACCACTAAAACAGTTATGTGCAGCAATGCTACAGGCTCGCATTAATATCCCCTAGAAAGCAACAAAATACAAACAGCAACAAATTGAGACCTGAATGTCAGACCACAACACATTTGATGTTTACAGATAAGAAAGCTGCTATGGAGTGCAATAGTAAGAAACAATTCTTAGAGGCCCATCATGACCATCAACAATGCCCCAGTTTTCAGGCAATTAGTCTCTTTTACTTAATAGTGACATACCACTAGAGCTACCAGGCTCTGCTCAGACTCCGAGACATCCTTCTCTTATAAGACATAGCTTGTAGCTGCCTCTTTTCTAACAAAAAATAATAATGATTAAAAACCATAGTAGATTCTCAATATCGCTCACCCTTCACAACACAGCCACCTCCCATTTTTTCATGGTGTGTCTGCCTTCAAGCCAAGTCTACAAATGAAAAATTGACAGCCTTGATAGGAGAAACAGAAGCTTCCCTGGGCAGGGCCTTTTAGAGCTGCACCTCATCAGGTTAACAAGGCTGCCAAGGTGTCTGTCTCCTGGGCTGATTAAGTGTGCTCTGACCTTTCCCCAGAAGTACTGTGTGGACTGCAGAGATGGATTTCAGTATACCTCTTCATCCCCAGCTAACTATTCTGTGGGGCTTTGTGGTTTACAATTACAGCTGAAACCAGAAGGAGCCTGTATGTTATTTCCAGTTTGGTTGTGGATCTTCTGGTGGAAAAGCATTGTGTGTTTCTAATCCTTGAAACCCTGTCTTTAACCCTGAATCAGCTGTGAACCCTAATTCAGATCTGAATTGTGGTTCTTTGTATTTTTCTAATTAGTATTATCCCCTATATTTTATTAGCATGTCAAACAGATGTCATCTGCCTTTGAAAGTGGCTCCTGCTTTGCAGTTTCATCAGTCAGGAGAGCCTGCCCTGTATTAGCTAGGGAGAAATCAGGAAGAAACTCAGACCTTATGAGTCTAAACATATTACTGGGGATGAAGCACCACTATGCTCTTCATCATGTTCTGTTAAGGTATCATTTTGGTGTCACTGAGAAAATCAGTTAATCTCCCTGCATTTTCTCCTCTTAAAGATCATCTTCTCCATATTGAAAATAAAGCCATTGCCCTCAGTTATCCATCCCTGCAGGGGATAGAGGAGGAATCATGCTTGTATAGTGCTTTGTAAACCTATGGTTTTAAGAATTATCTGCTGGCACAAAAGTCAGAAGCCATAAGTCATTCAACACCCTCCAGCTAGGAAATCAGATTCTACTGACATCCCTGGGAATGTTCTCTCTGGCTTGAAGCTGTTCTTATTTAGGTATCATCATAAGTGTGTCTTGTAGCCAGTATTGTTTTGTGGCCAATACTATTGCTATAGCTCTATAAATCTGCAGACACTCTGCAGTAAAGTGTAGTGCCAAAAAATGCAGAGTTCCCTGCTCTGTTTCCAGTTTGGGAACACACACTGGAGCAATCCAGCTAGACAGATGTGGCATACTGAACACCTGACAAAGCCGCTCAGTAACTGGAGAGGGACTTCTGCATGTCTCTCAACTGAAATGATTTTTCCTGCTCAAATGTTACAGCAATGAGTGAAAAATAAACAGGAGACATTGCATATTAGTACTCCTAGGACCTATACCCAGAAGAGATATAGTTGGCAGTCACTGGGGGTGTCCATGTGTTCTCAGTCTTTCTTTTCTCCCCTGCCAAAACCAGCTACCAGTCTTACTCCATAGTATGAAGAGGGTAGCAGCATGCTGGAAGACTGCTTACTGCGGGAAAAACAGCCCCTGTACAGACAGGAACAGGAAAACAAGGAACATCAATCCAAGCTGATGGGGCCAAAGGGGACTTCACAGCACTTCAAGAGCCACCTTCCCATCTGTGCAACAACTGCAGCAGAGAGCTGGGAACCCTGGGGATGCTCTTTCTTGGCACCCTTCCAGATTCTCAGCTGGCTCTCACTTGGTGTGAATGAGAGAAACTCTGGCTTCAGATGCTATCCTGCCTCTTTCCAAAACCCCGCAGTCTGGCAGGAAGAGAGGTGCTTTAGCAAGGGGAATTCAAATTTATTCAGTGCAATTCAGCCTGCTGAGGAGGACAGCTTTTGTAGAGCAGGTGGCAGCATTACAGTAATAGGAATACCTACAATAGCTCTGCAGCAATAATTAGTACTATGCCAAAAACCATAGTGTGGAATCTTCTAGGCCTGTCCTCTCCACTACCCAGCACTGCCACCCATNAGAGGGTAGCAGCATGCTGGAAGACTGCTTACTGCGGGAAAAACAGCCCCTGTACAGACAGGAACAGGAAAACAAGGAACATCAATCCAAGCTGATGGGGCCAAAGGGGACTTCACAGCACTTCAAGAGCCACCTTCCCATCTGTGCAACAACTGCAGCAGAGAGCTGGGAACCCTGGGGATGCTCTTTCTTGGCACCCTTCCAGATTCTCAGCTGGCTCTCACTTGGTGTGAATGAGAGAAACTCTGGCTTCAGATGCTATCCTGCCTCTTTCCAAAACCCCGCAGTCTGGCAGGAAGAGAGGTGCTTTAGCAAGGGGAATTCAAATTTATTCAGTGCAATTCAGCCTGCTGAGGAGGACAGCTTTTGTAGAGCAGGTGGCAGCATTACAGTAATAGGAATACCTACAATAGCTCTGCAGCAATAATTAGTACTATGCCAAAAACCATAGTGTGGAATCTTCTAGGCCTGACCCACTCTATGAACTGCTGTGGTCCAGCTCCAGTATCACCACCAGCTGAGCAAGTTTGTGCCTGTCATAACCTGTCACCATCCCGCCTTCTCCAGTACTCCATCTGTCAGGCAGGATAGTGTTCCTCCCCCAGGTCAGGTATTAACTGTCTGCTGGATAGTGGCAGTCCTGTTCTTGGAGTTGCTACCTGCTTGAGAAGATGGAAAGGGAAGAGAATGGAGAGTTGCCAGAGCTGTACTGACACCAACTCTCCATGTCATGTGCTGTAGCCATGGGATTTTGCCCTTTGGCTGGCTCTTAAATGACTGCTCAGCTGGAGTAGGCTACTGTCTGGCCTTGCAGCTCACAGCGCAGTAGGGAATCTGAAGAAAGCGGCTGTTCTACTGCTGAGATGGGGACAGTGGGTTGTTATTATTTATATTGTGGTGCTGCCTAATATGTTCTGAGTGCTTTCCAAAGGCAGAGAGAAACATGGGCCCTGCCCTGGAGAGCCGTGTATAATTGAAAGAGCAGTCAGTGCATTATCCAAGCTGCGGGCTCTACGAACAAGCCATTCCTCCCATTCAGAGAATTGTTTGAGGCTGAAGGGAGTGCTGGGGAATCATGCAACCACCCCAACTACTGCCACTGACTGGGATTTAGTTAATCTTCCCAGAGTGATGGCTGGAAGCTTAGAAGAGATTCCACAGCATCCCCTGATAATTTGTTCCAATTGCTGTAACTCTTCTTGGAATTATGATTTTTTTTTCCTAATATTTATACTAAATGTTCCCTGCTGCAGCCTCAAGCCATAACAGCATTTTCTGTCATTTTACTAATGAGAGTATTTGGTGTGTGCTCTCCCTCAGAACACCCCTTAATGTATCTGAGCACAGCCAGCCTGTCTCCTCCATAGTACGAACCAGCCCAAGGCTTCAGCATTTCCTCAC
>VZTL01060792.1:22440-35501 GCA_013400535.1 Scopus umbretta
GCCCACCCACCATTTTCTGCATCAAATCATGTTACTGCATCTGCAAATCTTTGACTCGCCTCTCCTCCTCAGCTGCCACCCTTGTATTTTCTTCCTCCTCTGTGCCTTTAAAACAAGAAGGGAGAAAAAAATTTCTCTGTCTCCAACAAGCTTCCTTTGCTGACTGTTGGCTCATAGGTGCTTAGCTTACCTGAAACAGCTTATATCAAGAGAGAATAGAATATGTCCTAGAGCAAGCAGGAGAAACTGATTCTGATTACCCACTCTGAAAGGAATGAAATATTCCAGCTGCTGACAATGCCTTCCCAGAACACTTCCGGGCTGTCGATAGGCAGTTCATTTTTAGTTCTATAAGCTGAAACCAGTGTTATATTAGATGACCATTTCATTTCAGCTATATGCGTAGGGTAGAAAGGGTCCTAAAGCGAGATGTGCAAATCATACAGATAAGATCAATCTCCCTATTTTAATTCCAGCTACAGGATCTTTGAGAACACCCTGTCCCTTTCCCTACTTAGAAACCTTATTAGTAAGTGGCCTTCGCTCAGTTCAGATGGGTTTGTTGCCAGGTGTCTCTACAGGCAAGATTGCTTGTTAACCTCATTCTAATAATAAGTATGAACACTGCTTTCACAATACCTTTCAGCATGGGAATTCAAAGTGTTTTAAATATGTTGAGCATTTTAACAGCAATGAAGAACAAGTTTTGTAAATTTTGATTTAACCTTGTAAAAGCAGATTAAGATGAACACTGAGAAGAGTATAAATATAATGGGATAGCTTTGCCTTTCCAATGGATGACAACCTACATAAGATCATAGGACAAACCTCATATTTAATAGCCTTTTTCCAGCTCATGGTGATGCTACTGAGATCCCCTACAGCCAACATAGATGGCTCCCAGAGTGCAACCACTGAATAGCATGTCTCCAGCAAAACAAGGGAAAGTATTTCCTTGGACTCTGTTATAGTAGTTTTATTGCTTTCCTGTTAGGTTTTACTTAACGTGTGGTGATTAAATTGGTGTTTGCTCCTCAGGCATGTCCAAAAGCTTCAGGGAAGATCAAGAATAGGAGTTCATCCTGCTTAACAGTTGTCTTGCTCACTGCCAGGCTTTTCTTCAGGTAACCATCCTTCAGCAGTGCTGCGCTACTCCTGTAGTGATCTGGCCCTGAGTTCAGCTGCCCTCTACATCCTTAAGTGGTGAAGGCTTGGCTTCTTCAGATTTTCCTTATCCTAAAGAAAATGTGATGGGAGTACCTTAGGACCTTCATGGTTCTCCTAAGAACTTGTGTTGCCAGTGATGATAGGTTATCTAGGTGCTGCCAATAGCAGTGCTACTCCTTCTCCAAAGGAGATGTTCTGCATCTGGAACTGAGCCATCTACGGGATTAAGTCCATCTTTGTAAAGCATCTGTGCCTAGTACATTCTGGTGAAGGAAATACTTTTTTCCAAGCAAGACATGATGGCTCAAATCAACCAGCCAACTTCTCTCTGCTGGAGGACAATGTGTGAACAAGGGGTAATCCAACATCCATGATACTAGAAGCTTTTCACACTGATCCAACACTTTGGAAACACTGCATGTTATTTTTTGGGCACCACAGAATTTGATATCAGTGAACTGCTTTTCCTGCAGAAGGGAAGAAGGTTGGAGCCCTAATCCATGCTGTCAGCTGCAGGACTCCCAAATCTGCTTGGGTTCCTGGATGTGCAGCTGGGAGCCTGGAAGCTCTGGGAGCCTCAGTTCAGCACAGCAGAGCTACCTAGAAGCTGCAGACCCTCAGTGCCTGCCCTGCTTTCTGCCAGTCATACTAGCAACCAGGCACTAGATACAGGAATAGATACACGAATTTAGCCTGTATTTCAGAGGGAATTTATTCATTTAGATGAAACATAGTTTGTTTGTTTTCAGTTATTCATTGCTTTCCAACGAAGAAAACATTTTATCAGAGAATTCCCAGCAAACTCTACTCATGGTTCACTTTCTAGATTTCAGCAGTGAAACTCAAAATCAGCTCCAATGCCCTCTCCCACCTCTGCACACAAAGCTCTTTAATAGCTTTTGCCTCTGCAAAGGCCCCCTCAGGGCACACTGACCTTGCTGCAGTGCAGTGGCACTGAAGAACACAGCACCCACGGAGAGGGGGCATGCTTTGAAATTTGGTTGTGGTTTAAGTTCTCTAGGTCATTCCCTTGTTTTTTCTTCTTCAACATTTAGTAAAAAGCCCAAAGACATTATTTTCTCTTCTGTCTCCCTCCAGAAGTACACTGGCATGGCTGGTCTACTCTTTTCTGAGATAGCAAATTGGCTGGATACCTCAAAAGTTGAAAAGCGTTGGCAGCTGCCACCATTTTGTCACAAGATTCTAAAATCTACTGGTTTTCATATAGCTCCAGCAACTAGACCAATGTGATAAATACAAATTTATCCTTTCTTTTCCTTTTGTTCCCTCCTGGTGAAAGGAAAAAGATGCAATAACTGAATGGGGAAAAAATGAGAGAATAGAAAAAAGAACTCACTCCAGATCCTGAGCCTGCTAGTCTAAAGAAGTATGGCTTGCAAAACTCTCAGAGACAGGAACTTCTTACACAGTTTGTGCAGCTAAGCAGATGGTGAGGGATAGAGACACTGTTAGTTCTCTCTAAGGGGAAGTTGTGGCAAGATTCAAACCATATTAGACAGGAGAGAATCCACACTGACACTCAACCACAGGTACAAATCCACCAAGCTCTGTTACTTCTTGTGCTTATGGAAACACTTGTTTTCCATGTCATTATTTTGAACTTGGTCTTCCATGTTAAGAAAGGCAGATTCTCAATGTTTTAAACAGAATCAGCAGTAGAGACGGTGAGAGATCACTTTCTTTTTACAATGGCAGATTGCTGAATTCTTTAATAAGCACAGGTTTTTGTTCAGCTGTTTATAAGATGCTTAATAAAAGGAGATGTTAATACAAATAGAAAATATAATCTGAATATAATTCTCTTTCTTGGGGCTTGTGGTTTTCTTTACCTACAGGTTCTCTAGCTGTCCTCAGTCTTTCATGAAATATCAGGTATGCGGGGCATGAGCTGCTAGTACATAATAAAAAAAAAAAAAACCCAAAAAACTTAAAAAATAAAAAACCACAATATGCTTTTCGCTTCTTTTCACTCCATAAAGAAAAAAGAGAAGAAGAGTCTAGAGCCCGTTTTTTTCTTTAACACCATCCTATGGAAATACACACCAGCCCTGTGGTGCTTATCAGTGCAGACCCCTTGCTTTACACTAGGCAAAGACTTGGTGCTCTGTGTTTTTCCCTTTGAGTGTGGGAAAACACCACGGGGGGAAAAAAAGTGCTAGTGCTTTCCATTTCTTGCATTAATCCTCTCAGCCTGCAGAGTTATCATTATCATTCAAATAAAATGATAACAAACCCAGCCATCTGCTTAAAAAGCCCAGGCTGGTCATAAATCCACTGGGTCCCTTAGATTTAAAAGAGGGGAAAATGCTTCTAAGCAAAGAGGCTCTTATGCAATGCCAGCCCCCTCCCTGGGAGTGCTGAAACCTTTAATCGCCTAAAGAGGGGGAGACTGAGGCCGGGGAGCCCCATGTCAATATTATTCCTCTTACATAACATCCTGCTTTATTTGCTGATTGAATGGGCTTTTTCTTTTTTTTTTTGTAACTGAACTTGTCCCTCGGATGCCAAAAGAGCTTAGTGGTAAATTGCAACCCTCCCCAGAAGAAAAGCAAACCTCACCCACCAGCAAAAACAAAATACCATCACAGATTGAGATTTGCTATCTAAGAATAAACAATCATTAACAACAAACAATCCAGCAGAGAAGGTACAGCAAGAAACGGGCACCTTGCTGACACAGAAAAGTAGGGCTAGCCTGCCAGGACAGAAAGACAGAGCTCCCCCTCTCTCCCACAAACCTGAATCACCTGCTATGTATTTTCTTTACCCTCCTGCAGGGAAAATGTTTTATTGATAAGGCCTCTCCTAGGCTTGTGATTACCCCTCCAGGGCTCAGGGAGATTTGAAGCTGGTCAGCTTGACATCATGTCTAGACAGTCTCTTTCATTGGCAAACACTCAGTGCACCTGAGAACAGACCAGTGAGTCCAATAATGTGCAAAACGGGGCAGGAGGAACCTTAGGGGCATGTTGGACACAATGAGGAGATTGGACAGAGATGCTCACATACATGTGTACCACAAGAAGTCCTTTTACACGGGTGCATGCACAGCTCTGCCCACTCCTGTCCAGGTACCCAGCTTTGCACAGTTTGACATAATTAAAGCACTGTCCATGTTTCCTGCAAGCAGACATGCAAGCACAGCCACGCATGCAGCAACAAAGCCACCCTTGACGCACACTCATAGTGCCAGTGAGGCAGCTACCCCCCCACCCCCACCCCCTATCTCCCTGTACCTCCACGGTGGTGATTTGGCAGGGGTGACTTACATCGTGCTAGTTCATGACGTGCGGTGACACCACATGGCACCTCCAGCTCTGCCATGTGCCTGTTGCATCGGTAGCTGAACTGCTAGGGAAATCCTTCTGCAGTTTACAACCTGATGCTTTAAGGCAAACAAACTCAGAACCAGTTTTCCTTAAAACACAGCAGCTTCTCAAAGCTGGAAGGGGAAGGCATCATATCTGCCTTCCAGTGAAGACTGCAGTCCCTTTTATAGCAGAACCCTGGGGTCCATGATAGACACATGTATGTGCCCTCTCACTGTACATGCTTGCATACAAACAACCATGTATTTGCACATGAAAACAGACCTACGTCCCTTGCCCTGCCCTCTTCCAGGGTAAGTGTGCCCACAAGCACCAGTGCTTGGTTCATCAGCCCAGCACACAGTTCTCTCTTCAATCTCTATTCACTGGCATTCATGTGCAAAAGGAAAGGGTGGAGATCTTGAGATTCCCCCAGGACAGCCAGGCACTACGATTGCCCTTGTCATCTTTTAGGCTCACATGATAAAGCTGCTGTCTGCAGACCAAGCCCATGCCAAATGAATTGTTGTCTGGGCCAACCAACACCCACAGGGCCCAATCCCTTTTGTGCTCTCCCTCTTTGAACTGGGTAGAAATCATCTCAGTGAAAACCTCTGGTATTTTTAGGCCAGCCAGAGCTGCCTGAATGGCTCATGGCTAGTTCCCTGCTTGCCCCTTGGGAATGGGGCATGCAGAAGGCAGGGAGGAAAAGGCATGGTCACAGCATGCTGTTTTGCAGCCGTCCTCAGCTGCCTGGGTACCACAGAAAGCCTGCGGGCAGTTTATTCCAGAAATAACATAGTCCTGAAGAAACTCTACATAAAGGAGGATTTCATAGGTTGCTCAGAGCCACCTTTGCTAAGAAGTGGGACTGAAGACCTGAGAACAGCTTCCCTGTGGTCCTGGGTAGCAGCTGGCTGACTCAGCTGAACATCCATCACAAAGCGAAATGCGATAATTGTCTTGATCTGTGCTCCCCAAACCTGCCAACTGTGGCCGATGCCCACTGTTAGCAAATCTGACCCTCATTATCTGCTCTCCACCCTCGGCTTTCCAAGGCGCCGAGCACTGTAGTGTGCAATTAAGCACCCGCCATCAAGTTGCTTCTAGGCCGATTTGTCATCACCAGCATTTGTTTGGGAATGTTTGTTGGGAAGCACATGGTGGCAGGGTCAGTGGATGTTGTTGAGGTTTTTCCTCTTGTGCCTGGGAGCCAGAGAGCTTTGTGAATTTCTCAGTATGTTAAACTCAATTAAAAAAAAAGAAAAAAATCAGGATAACTTAAAGCAGATGTGAACACAACAAGCCTAAGACCCTTCTGACCACAAACATGGCCGTTTCGTTGCAATTCCAAAAGGCTTTTCTGGCAAGCTTCCCCTCCATGTCCTACATTCTTTCATTCCAAGGAAGACAAACAATTCAGACTGGAGCAGCAAGGCACGTTTTTCAAATAAACAGGTTCCCTCAAACAGTTTTTGCCTTTGTGTCACCCCAATATGTGCATTCCTTTCTTAAAGGATCTTCTGGGATTATCTAAATGAGAATTTGTGTCACACCTTTCATTTAAGGAGATCCAAGTACCACACTCAGCCTGTGTGAGCCTCTCACATGGAATTGTTTTCACCTCCATATCCCAACACAGTTTCTTCAAGACCTGAAGTTTCAAACAGAATCTGTGGCATTTGTGGATGCTAAAGCCAGAAATCCTGTGGAGCCTTTCACTGTTGGAAGAGGAACATGGCTGGAATGTGAAGGGCACTAATTGCTAGTGAATGGGGACCCATCCTCTGAAAAGCAGGTTGCTTGATTGTTTCTGCTCATCACAGGGATGTAGTTTTTAAGAACAGGTAAAATTTATTTTACCTTACAGGTCTTTCAATGGCTCAAACACAGGGCCACTTTTGGACAGAAGTACAGTCCATAAAGTATTACCTGATTCACTTGTTACCTTACTGTCATCTCTGTCATTTTACCCTGTGTCCCTCAGTCTGGCAGCTGCCTTGACCAAAGTCACTCATTCCTTCCTTCTAGCTTCTAAGTTTCATGCTTACTTTGCCAGCTACTTTTGACTCTGGCTTTGACTTCTCTGACTAATTCCTGGACTCCACTCCACCCCTGCTCATGTGCTCTCTATACATCCACATTGCGCCACCTGTCTCTTGATGGGGACAACCAATGCCAAGTCTGGGAGGATTTTATTATTTCAAAGTTCTGTTTCATGATATGTTTTCCATATTCTCCTCTGTGAGAAAGAACAGAGGTTGTCTCTGGAGAACATCAGGAGGTAGGTGGAGACAATTCCAAAATCTACACTTGGGATTTAAGACCATTTCTCCTGGACCTTCTACACATGAGGAAACAAAACCGAGGCAGACTCAGCTTGCAGCTTTAGCCTTCTACCCAGGAAAAGCAAAGACAGTACTGGCAATTTCCATTTCAAATCAAGATTGCTTGGAAATGCACTGAGCTGCTCTGTGTGGGCAATTTGAAGGATTTCTTACGCATTCCAGTCAAATGGCATTTAGATTAATAAAACAGATAATAAATAATAAATAGTAGATGTACTAAATGTAATGGAAGATATTAAATAACAAATAGTAGAAAATGAAATGGATTGTTTCACAGAAAATAAATAAAGAGGGATTAAAACAAAGAAGGAATGCCTTCTGCAATGTGGGCACAGAGGAATGGCTTGAGGACAAAAAGGAGGTCAGTCCACAGGTGAACACTTTCAATCCATACCACTTTCTCCTTGCTACAACAGCTTCATCACAGGTTTCAAAGCTGGGCTAAGCAGGGTGCTGTTCACTTCGTGGGACACAGGTACAGATGTGATGGTTGATGTAACTGGAGCCCAGTGGAAGGGTTAAAGCAAGAGAAATGACATGGCCTTCTCAGCCCATCTCTTACAGGAGGTCAGTTGTTGCATCCTCTACGAACAGAAATATCTGCTTCACCCTCCTAATAGGATTTTCATATTCCTCATGAGCTTAACATGGGAAAATATGTACAAAAATAAATTGATCATTCCAAATCATGATGACGAAAAATCTTTAAATCTCCCAAATCCTTCTAAATCCCTTTACAGGATTCTGTTTTTCTCACTGTAAGTTCCTTCAGTTAATTCTGCCACTGAGTTAAGGTACCCAGAGGAGAAATTAAAAAACTGTGCTTGAAAAACATTTTTCCTTGACTGCTGGACTTCACAGGGCCTGAAAAACTAAGGGACAAGCACCCACAAAGGACAGCTGCATAAACTTCCCAAGCACAAGAAATTAATCATAATAAAAGGCTTTTAATTTTTTTTTAACACGGTTAGGTACCAAAGATAAAAAGGTTATTTCCCAGAATTTTTCCTGTTCGGCATGGCTCCTGATTGCTTAGATGAAGAACTTTTATTATTGAGCTTTTCATAACCTCTTCCCTCAAAATCTGGGGAATGTCTTACATGGAAAGTACAGAATGCACTAAAATTGCAAGCTTTTGTGTTCCCTCACACCATATTCCTTCCTCCTCTTCAGCAATTCACCCCAGGGCCATGCAGGCAGCAGTGTCTGAAGGCTGCTTCCAAGCTGGCTTTTGGCTAGTAGGAATGATTCTGAAAGTTGGATGAGACTGAATCGAGAAAAATAAAACTCAGTATAAGCCTATCCATATTTCCCTCTACTTGCATAAGATGGTAAATTGTGTGCTTACGGGTTTCAGGCTTTTCCCATATTGATTGATGTTTCAGATATTCCTCCTTACAGTGCTCGAAAGCTGTTTGCTGCCAATATTGGTTATGAGTTAGTCTCTAGATGGTTTTACAACACAAAACCATAGCTCCATTCTGCTGCATGAACGGGTAGGAAATGAGAGCTCAGTGCTTATTGTCTGGAGCCAGCTCCATGAAGTGACTTGGGAATGGCAGCCTAAACCTGAGCAGACTAGTGTCCGCTCACAAACCAGGCTCCACTTGAAGGTGGTGCACAGGAGGTAGGAGGAGGCAGAAGGGAATTGCCTTCCTGCTACCTAAATACAGTATGAACACAAACACTGCAGTCACTTTACACCTTTGTTCACCCTGAATCTTCAGGCAACAGGGATTGGACTAATAGGTAGATCGAGTAATTTTAAAAATAAAATTAGGATCTTTGGGTGGTAGATACCATATAAACATCCATCATATCAGTCACTGTTATTTACTGCTTGTGAAGTACAGCAGGGTACACAGAACAGGGCAAGAGGGGGCCTGTCACCGGGCTGCAAATGGACAGAGATGCCAAGCTATAAATATGCTGATATATTTTTACATTTGTTGTGGCAAAGTCAGGATGGTCGTTGTGATGCTGGGACATTGCTGGGGCTGTTTTCTAATTATAATTAGATTCTGTTACTTTTCCAGTGTCATTATCAGAGACACAGTCATGTGTGCTTGCTCTTAAATGCTACTGGCCCTATTAATTATTCTGGCACAAGGGAACTCCACAGGCAGAGGGGAAATAATTCCAGTCCCAGGAGCGCCTCCTTCCGCTGTCTGATGGTGGGTACCATTCTTTATCTGATATCATCACAGTCCACAGCAGGGACGTGCTGGAAGATGCTGTGACTGATTTTCTGGTGCCAATCGCAGCGAGCACCCCTCCAGCAGCACACCTCAGGGGGTGCTGATGGTCTCTCTGCAGGTACTCTTGCCTTGCCCTTGCTGCTTGCCCTTACGTGCTGGTGCCCTCATGTCTGTAGGCTTTTTTGCACCTGTGGATTCAGAGGCAGGATTTGAAAGCAAATGTACTGGAACATTTTCAGAATCCAAAAATAAGCAACACCTGTCATTATAAAATGACTTGCTGAAGCAGCCACGCTTGAATATCCGTGCCTCATCAGAGTGCCTGATGCTGAAAGGGCTTTTCGTTGCTGTTGCTTGCGGTACCCTTGCTCTGCATTCCACAAGTACCACTATGGGAACCTTCCTGAACAAACTGCAAGAAGCTGTACCCAGGAAAAACAGGACCCCGGGCTTTGTGGGTGAAGCTGATGTGCAGAAAGATTCCAGCTGAAAGCGCTAGAGGACTTACCGGAGCAGTTCCTCCTCTACAAATCCACAGGGAAGTGGAATTAAATGATTGGACTTGACAGTTAGGGAGAACTACGCTGTCTCTATTTAATCTTCCTTGCAGGATAACACAACCAAGGCAAGGGCAGGGAACAGCCTATCACACTAATACACCACTTCAGGGCTTTTTTTTGTTTTTTGGAATTGCAGGCTACCAAGGGCATTTCTGACATTAAGCAAATAGTAGGAAAAACATGGAGATGGTTCTGTACAAATGTACAAACACTCCCAGGAGCCTTGGCCATACAGCCCCGAGCACTGCTCTGCATGATCAGTTTTGATTGATGCTCAAGCACTGCCATGTGGACTTCATCTCCTTGATACCAAGCCAGGAGATTCCAGATGCTGTGTCTGAGCCATTCCCAGGATGTCTCCCATGCTGTACAATGGCCTCTGCAACTGAAATGTAAAGACTCGTCCATTAAACCCTGCACACTTCACTGTATTCATAGAGATGTATCTTTAGGGCAGATGCATTCCTTTATGTTTATGTCTGAATGAATTGTTGGAACTTCAGAGGCAAAAAGCCTTCAAGATCATCCAGGTATTGCTTTCATCAGCTGCAGGCTCTTTACATGCTCTCTCTGTGTGTCAGAGGAAGAACTGACTGACTTGCATTCAAACTTCCATAACAAGTATTTATGGTTTTCCCTAATTACACCGGCTTTATGTCCAGAAAATAAGGTATTAGTGCCCCACATATGTCTTCCTTTGCTCAGCATCAAGCCCTGAGTTTTATTTTCCTATTCATCAATAGCTCTTTCTCTTCCTGATGGTGATTCCTTTCAAACATTTGTAGATTGTTTTAAAGTCACCTCTTAATCATCTTGTAGAGCCAGGCCATGTATATTTAGCTCCATTAACCTTACTTTAATTAGCTGCTATACTGCAAGGCCAGATGTTCCCATCAAATAACCCTTCAACTTCCCCACTTTGTCTGAACATCAATTACCCTCAATCCAAGGGACCAGTCACCTCTGCAGCCCGAAGTGCTCCACAGGCGTGTGTGGGCCAGGGTGATGGAGGAGAGCATTTCACCCCACTTTGCAGCTTGGAAACATAGGGAGACAATCCAAAAGAATCCTTCTTGCTTTTAAGACACTATATTCATCCTCTAAAACAGGAAAGCTAATTAGCCTGGCTGCTCTGACAGTATTTTCTCTTGGGAAAAAAAGTTGCACTCCTTTAACATTCAGAACTTTTTAATCCTGGTGCCAAATGCATTTCTCTGAATTAATATTGGTGGAATGAAAAGGCTTTCTTCTCTGCTTCAGCCTTCTCTCCCAGGATAAATCTTTTTGGAATTTGCTTTATATATTGTGCTTTTGAATGTTCTTTTAAATGTTAAAAAATGACTGTGTGAGAATGTCGCCTTCTCATTAGCAAAATTTACTACATATTTTCCTCCATTGTTACCAGTACAGTTCCAGCAGTGTTAACAATGGGAACCCTAGAGCAAATGGTCTGGCACCAGCACTTGTCATCTAACTATGGCTGGTCAAAAATGTGTTTTTTAAAAGTGGTTTTGTGTTTTTTAAATGTGCTTTTTTTGAGTAAGCATTTCCAAATGAATTTTTTAAATTAAAAAAAAAAATCCAATTTTTGGTTATATTTTAATCAGGAAGATATTGGGAGTTTTGTGCTTTTTTGGTGAAAACCTATGGTGGTGAGTACAAGAAAGCAGGTATCCCACTACCTGCCTTTCTTTTGATTGGAGGGAGGAAGTTAACAAAAAAGACCAGGAGGGTATGATTTTCTTAATCAGAATGAAATTAAGCAGTTCCTTTTTAATTCAAAATTTCTAACAAAATGGTAAAAATCATAAGCTGTCTGATGTCTTTAAAAAATTTATTCTATTGTATATCCCTTCTCTTTGTAACACAGACCAGTGTCAGTATAATACAGCCCATCGCGACAACAGTGTGCAAGCAAGTTTTCAGGTTTCCACGAGGCTTTCAACACTACAGGTAAAGAGACCTCAGCTAGATTCAGCAATGGTAGGCAATGTTTAAATAGTGTTTCTAGCGCTGGGGGAAGAAGCATAGCAGCAAAGCTCTCTGGTGAAAGCTCTGTGGGAAGTCAGAATGGTCCCTTCTGATATTAAAACTTAGTAAGCTACAAAAGCTGCTTCCATTCATTGGAAACTACTGCTACTTTTTTCCCTTTTGCAATTACTTAGATCTCCTTTGTTACCACAAATCTTTGCTGTAACTAAAACACAGCAAAAGCACGTGCTCTGAAATCCTTCAGCTGTGCCTTCCTATAGCCATGGAAACAGAGTTTTGCATGCCCAGGGCAAGGCAAGGTGGATTTGTTGGGTTTTTTTTTTTTTTTTTTTTTTTTTTTTTTTTTTTTTTTCTTGATCTTATTTAAAAAATTTTTTTTTTTTTTTTTTTTTTTTTTTTTTTTTTTTTTTTTTTCCTTGCAATCTGTCATAAATTCTGTTTGCTTCTCGTGAATATACAAATCGAGATCCTGGACTGAGGCATTTTTTATTTCAACTCAGACCAAAGGTCACACCTGGTCATGACCTGAACTTGACCAGCCTCCCTCAGTGAACTGTTTTTTATACTGTTCTCATAATGAATTTAAGTCATCAGCTGTTAATACTGCTGCAAACCTACTGCTTCCTTCCTGGTGTTAGACAAGGATTCAGAGGACCCAGTTAATACTCACAGCTCTATCCGATTTAAGAAGAGGATTTGGAGCTCAGTTAGGTTGCTTATTGGCTGCTTCTGAACCTGAGTTGGGACTAAACTGTGTTAGAACCTTCCATTGGGTCAGACCAAAATAACCCAAGATACATCTGCACACCTGAACAAAAGCCCTGCTCCGCTTCCCATTTAATGCTCTACGTTCCTGGTAGTCCTCTGGAAACGCCTGCATTTCCACCAGTGAGTAAGTTCTTATACAAATAAGAACTTACTCACTGGCAGTGCAGCTCCTTGTTTTGATGCTGGCATAAAGTGATGTTATTAACAGTTTGTGACCTACTGCATCTTTCATCTGAGGATCTCTCTCAAAGCATTTTAGGAGGCTGAATCAATTTTCAAAACACTCCTGTGTAATACTATCCCCATTTTACTGGAAGGAAAACTAAGGCAGCGGGAGGCAATTTTCCCAAGGGTTCATTGGTAGAGTCAGAAATAGAGCCCTGGACTTGCGCTCCAAATATAGCCTACATTCTCATTCCATGGCTGAAAACTGAATGCAGGAGTTCCCCCCTTTCAACGCTAAACATACCTTCTGCCTGGTGGTTTATGCTTCTGAAACGGCTGCCTGTTGCCATGGAAACTGCAGTTCAGATCTCTGGACCAGATTTGCTTCAGTTACATCAATGCAAATCATGAGCAAATTAATTTAAATTAATGGAGCTACTCCAGATTTCCATGGGGGAGGGAGGATGCAGAGCAGAATCAGTCCTTCTGGATTTGATATAAGAAGGTGGTGATCTCCTGAGAGTGGGAAAAAAA
>VZTL01060792.1:35575-55119 GCA_013400535.1 Scopus umbretta
AAAGGTACAGAAAGTAAATCCAAGAACTTGACTTTACCTAGAGTGACATGACATACTCAGACCTACTTCTGACCATTACCAGTAGAAGCTCTTAGAGGTCCCAAAACAGTGTGCTACTTCCTCTTGCACTGAGCAAAGATCAAATCCATGCTTTTACTGCCAGAATAAGGGATGGTGAAGAATGGAGTCAAAGGGTCTACAAACAGAAAGTGGAAAGGAACAGTTTGTGCTGCAGGTCTCACAGGGATGAGGGAGCCTGTAGCAAGTTGCCAGGTTGCCTGCCTGTGGCCTTTTCCTGGAGAGGAAGGGAATGCCTGATGGAACAGGAACCCGAATAGATGAACAATTTCTTCAGTGTCTGCCACGACACCATGAGGACCTGGACTGCTTCTGCCCAGGGAAATGGAAGAAATGTGGGGGGCAAGAGGTGAAACAGAGAGACCTCTTCTGGCAATAGTAACCATCGCCCTGTAGCTTCCTTGTCACCTTGGAGGAACTTCGCTCTCTAGGCCAGAGAGCAAAAATCGGGCTGGGACAAGCAGTGTGTCCTCCCAGTCACACACCATTTTGTATGCAGTGAGAGATGGAGGCTGGCACTGGGGGAGGAAGAATATGGTATATTACAGGGAAGGAACATCTCAAAGGCTTGGAGGTTGGTCACCCTGCACTTGTGCTAACGCATGAAGTCTAATTTGAGATGAACTTCTCCTGTGATACTAGAAAGCAAACCATCCCGTGTCCAAGGCTGAGTAAGCAGCTACTGTTTCATACAGTTCACACAGATACTGGAAATATCCTCCTATAAAGCTCAGTCTTTCACACTGGCATGGGATATACTGTTTATCTTGCTGGACCTCAAACACTTTAATCCACAGTTATTTAACTTCATGAATCAATATTGAAACCTCTCAAGCTGTCAGCCATGCAGACTAGATTGTTGCTGACTGCTCAAGAGAAACCTCTGGATCAGGGAGATTCGGTATTCAAAGGAGGTGTTATCACTGTGGCAAAACTGATGCAGATTTTCTGCGTGGGGACTCCTGAACATTCAAGCAAGAGATAGGAAGCCTACGAGCAGCAAGATTTGGCACCATCTGCTGTTCCTTATGGAAAAAAATCCTGCAGAGCTTTCAGATCTGTTTAGACGTTTACATTGCAAAAGCTGTTCTCCTGATCTGGGGTCAAGGGGCATGTGGCAGTGACATTGGACAGGGGGGTAGGACTTAGCACCCAATTTGGAGGACAGCAGCCATTGTTCCAGGGGAACATTGCAAGATCAACCCTCATGCATGTCAAAGATGCAGCAAAGATTGACTTTGAAAAGCAGAGCTGATTAGATTAAACATTGTGGCCTAATAGCATGGTGGCCCTGCTAAATGTCCCAAAGCTGGATCTGGGTCATGCACAGTCAGCCAGGCCAAGTTTTAGATACATGTTTCAAAAGCCTGCGTATTTCTTGCAAAACAAATATTATTTTTTTGCCCACTACAAAATAAGAGGTCAATGCTCTGATTCAGTATCTCATCACATGCTAAATGTTGGAATTGTCTCATCGTTTTATCATAAGCCTGACCTGAGGTTCAAACTTTTAAAGAAATCCCCTCTTACATGTCAACATGAGGTTCAGGCTGAGGGTCCAAGGTGAGCGCTTTCCACACCTGCTGCTGGAACTGCTACCAAGCAAAACATGACCAGACACAATACAGAAATTAAGTTTCTATGTTGCAAATGTTTCCAGTTTCTTAGATCCAGTTCTTGGGAAGATATGAATCCAAATTTTCTTTCTTTTTTTTTTTTTTAAAGCAAATTTCCAGTTCACAAGGTTGGGGAAAAAGCTTGAAAAAGCAACCTAAAATTGAGTTGCAAGACTAATAACAAATTGTGTTCTTAAAAGAAAATAGTGATTTTTATGCCCACTTCATTATATTTGTGAAGGCCCAACACATAAAAATTTAAATACTTGAGGATAGTAATACTAGAGATGCCATTAGTATGAGACAGCAATATCTATTCATGTAGGATAAGGGCAACAAGCCAACTTCTCCCCTTCAGTTAGACTACATTAGTCTCCCACACAATCCCCTTGAAGATTTATACTCAGAGAATGGAGACTCCCCACTGACTCAGGAAATCTCACTGCTCTATAGGATTACCATAATTTGAAGGGGTAAAATGTTTACAAGGGAAGGCAAAAATTCTCAGAATTTGAGCTTGCTGCTTCTGTTAAAAGTTCAGAAATTAGGCAGTTGTATTAATATTGAAACCACACTTTATAAATCACTACTTGAAAAAGGACATTACTCCAGTAAAAATGGGATTATTTCTGGGTCTGATGGAAACATCAAAGAATGAGTTTTTCCACTTCCAGATGATGCTCATTTTTTCAGAGATCTTGGAAGAGGAATATTTGAGGATGACAGTCACAAAAGTTTCCAGAATGATCTCCTGCTCCACACAGTGTTTTTTATAGATGTAACCCTGCTGTAAGCCATAGGCAGTGGCTCTAGAGTAGTGCAAGTCTTTTGTGTGTAAGAATGGCAATGAAAATCCTTCAGATCTCTATTTTATCAGTACTTTTTTGAAATAGAATTATATCATAGTACAAGGCAGAGCAGGTAACATCCAAACCACAGTGTCTTCTAATTTTGTCCTCCCAGGCATCTCTGACCATGAGCCTACACCAGAATACCTTACTGGGCATCGTCCTGCATCCCTCATGGCTGCCTGTGGAAGCTGGAAACCAATGCAGTCATACCAATCCATTGGACTGAAGCTATAAAAGGAGCTCAGAAGATATCAGAAGACAGAGCTATGATCCCTCTGTGAAAATGCCTTATACCAATGACTGTACCAATATGGCTTGCTTTTGCTGACTTTGTCCTGTTTTTTTTCAGTTACTGTTCACTGCCATTTTCAGACTATGTAACTCTGTTCCCAGGGGAAGAGATAAGTTCCAGTAACATTCTGAGCTCAAAAGGATGGAAGCTGAAAACTCTGTCAGCTAAATATAGATAGAGTTGGGTTTGCATAAAGGAACTTTACCTGTAAAAGTCAAAAGCACATAGCACATTGATACGTAAGGCCCTGATTACCTCTCCTCAGCAACAAGACAGATCGACAAAGCAAAAACATCCACAGACAAACCAGGTCCTAATTACAAGACTGTGCCAAAACTAAAGAGCCATAATAAGGGAGCAGCAGTAAATTATCTCAGCTGCTGCATGAAAACAGAAAAAGTGTTTGGCTATCATGTTCTCTAGTGTGGCTTTCACTTGCTAGTTGGTGATTTGCCTGTTTTGCATAGCTTTTTGGCTTTAAGAACTCAATGCTCTTTTTCTCCCCACAGTCAAAACCCATCCTATCCTGTTTCCATGGTCCCAATGTGCAAATTGCACTGACCTGCAGAACAGCCATGCCCTGCATCTATGCTGTGCAATCGAGAACCGTGCAGAGATCCCTCAGCTAGCTGAGACCCGACAGGCCAGATCCACACTATGGTTTAGCATGGGTAGAGCTAACTCAGATGCCATTCAGGCATGCCATTAGTCTCCTTAGAAGAGAGTCCCTTGTAGTGAAAAATCAGGTTCAGCTGAATTAAAGTCAGTCTAACCTGGATGCTTACAGGGACGAGGAGGATGCTGTGGAAGAGGGATGCTTTGCTGAATTCCATGTGAATTTCCAGTGAGGCTGAAGTTTGGACAAACCTGTTAAGCTCCACAAACCTCTGTTCTCTGACATAAGAAACTAGGGCATAAATGCTCCGTTTCCTCAGAGAGAGGCCACATGCATAAACCCTCTTACACTCCCAATAGGGACCAATTGCCAAAAGTTGTAAAATATGTAAGAAATTCAGTCCCATTCCACAAGCATTTGGTCTTTATACTAAACTAAACCTAGAAATAAAACATAGAAATTAATGGTTGAAAAGGGGGAGTTAAAATCTCAGTGATCAAAATGATGTCAAAACATAAACCTACTAAGGAAGGACCAGTGCTGCCTGTCACACAACAGCTACTCCCTGCACTCTTCCTCTGGTGCAGAGCCTGACCTACTTGATACGTGTTCCTGCACTAAGGCCCCAGTACTAAGTATCTTAGACCCTCAAATCGCATTCCAGACTTATAATTGCAAAGCAGCTGTCAGCCCTGAGCCCTGCCATCGAACCTCCCCATCTGTTCAGCCCATCTAGCATTACAGCAGAGGACAGCATGAAGGCTGAAACTGTATCGTACGTGAAGACAGAACCTGCTGCACTGCCCACAGGACCAGAGGAGATCACTTGCACTTTCATGGTCTTGAAATCTTTCAAGCTTCAGAAGAGTAGTGGGCAGAGGCCAGTCAGAAGAGGGGAGAAGGTGACACAAGCAGAAGGATCAAATTCTGCAACATGACTCTGGCAGCTGAGTCAAAAAGACATCCTTAGCTTCACTGGGGAGGAGATGTTTGATTTCTGGCAGGGCTGAGAATCATTTGAGAGCCCCTTAGAGGAAAACCTGATACTGTGACTTTCCCCAAACTCTCCCCCTCCACATCTCTTGCTATTAACTCTTCCTGTAGCAGTTGATTTTACATCTTCTTAAATCATCTGACCTGAAATGTATACCTTGAGCAAAAGCCTCTCCTGAATTTGTGTGCTATTGCTTAGACAGTGCGTCGATGGGGGATAATCTCTCTCTAAGTCAAACTAAACATTGGGTCCTGTCCTTTAGTCTTTACCAATAGTATCAGCAAAACATGAAAGCTAATCACTTTTCAATCTCAAGAACAACTATGGAAGTGTAAAGGAAGGACTTAAAGATTTGGCTCTGGCTAAATTGCACTAATTCAGTTTCAGGGGAACATACCATATTTTGTCTGGGGGCTCTAAGTGCTTTGACTTGCTATCTTGCCAATGCTCAGTCCATGAATGAGCAGTGTATACGATACACATTTCCTGAGTCCCAGGACTTTTAGATCCTCCCTAACCCCAAGCCCTAAGACACTGCAAGCAGTCAGCAGGTGCGAAGAAGATGGGAGGAACAAAGCGTGGTGCCATTCCCCTCCCACTGAAACTGAAGAAAAGTGTTACTGCCCTCCCAATACCACCCACGCTGAGTAACGGTGCAAGCAGCTCTGTGCTGTCCTTGTGCTGACAGATGTTCATGCTCAGGGCTACCAGGGTCACTTCCCCTACCCTGCCTTCCCAGACGGGCTCTCCTCCTTTAACCCTGTTGCTTATGCCACCGGGTGACCTAAGATCCCCAGATGTTTCCAGCTGATCTTCCTGAGGAGTTTCTGCAGGCTGGGATCTACCTATGAGAAATCCAAACCCATAACTCAAGCAGCGCCTCGCTGACCACAGCTCCCCATCCCACACTCAGCACAGCCAGGATGCTCCATGACCTGCTGTGGCAGCAGTGCCTGGAGCCCCGATCTGCTCGCCTCAGTCCATGTGAGATCACATGTTGCCAGAGTAACTGTCCCTCCAAGTGCTTCTGCGTGCGTACACGTGTATGTGTACGTGCACACGTGCATATGTGCTGGTGCCTCCAAGCGCCAGGCTCCCACATGGCAGCAGATTGGAGGCAGAAGCTAGTGTCTCGCAAATTCATTTTCTGGCAGAGCATGGATGGGGGAAGGGACAAGCGCTCTTTGTCAGCCCACACAGTTACACCGAGTCCCAGCCTGGATAAGCCAAACCTCTTAAAGGCACAAAATGTGTGTGCCGCCGGCAGCAGCTCTGCCTTAACACCCCTGGACCAGCTGGCACAAGGGCAGCTGTGAGTTCAGCAGCTGAGGCAGAAGGGATGGTGACGCACGGTGCTATATCTGGAGATCTGCTTTATCGTTTTCTGTTTTAACCTCTGAACCTTTGGGTTCTAAGAGCCAGACCCTGAGCTCTGGGCATGGCCTCCCTGCATAGCCTTACAGACACCGGTACAGCTACTGGTGATGCTTCTCATCAAGAGTGGGCTTGAGACATTGCTGATCGGCAAAAAGGGATACGTGTCATCACTGCCACCAGATGCAAGCAAATCACATGTTGTCCGAGCATGCTATCCCTCAAAGTCCTCCTTTGTATCCAGAATCTGGAGTCACGTAGTCAGAGATGTCAGCCAGGACTTTCTGTCCGGGACAAAGCAATTTACCTGCAGTGCTATGCCAAGGCTACAGTTTGGTATTTTTATCGCTCTGATACATGTTTCCCCCCTACCTACACATTGGCTTATACAGAAGCTTTTGCAACCTATTCAGAAAAAATATCCACCACAATAGGAGGATACTGCCTTCCTGAAACCCCTAAGTTAAGAAGGCCGAACATTTCCCAGGTTACTGGTGGAATCCCACTTCTGACTAAGGAGAGCTCTAATCTCAGACTGCTGGAAGGCTGGAGGACATACCGGGCAAAGGATCACTCTGCACCTCTCCTGGTCTTCTGTCTCCACCACTGACTAGGGCTAGAGACAGGATTCAGAGCAACATGGATTTTTAGCCTGGCCCAGAAAGCCTGTTCTTATAACAAATAAAGGGATATATTTTACTGCTTGGACAGCTGTTGGCTCCACACATGCCTGCCTATTTCAAAATGGCAATTAGAAGCAGAGCTGAAAGGGCAACATGTCCTTTACTCTAGATCTCCAGCCAAGTCCACAGGCACAGGTTCCACTCTCAGACAAGCAGGAATGCTCACATGGACACTCAGGATATCAAAGTATTTGGGCAGCAACACATGTAGTGGCACGTGACAATTCTGCAGCGTAAGATGTGGTTTGCTAGCATGTGTAGACTGACATCTCCAAAACACACTAGGAAAAACCAAGCACCACCTAGAAATCACTTGCATCAGATTGTTCAGACTAACAATTTTGGGTACAGCTCTTCAAGGATAAAACATGGGGTGCTTGCAGCATGCCTTCACCATGAAGACACTTCACAGGACCTTCCTGCCTGTAGCCTGGAAAATGGGACGACAGAGGAGCACTGTGAACTGAACTGCCTCAGTTCAGGACTGGTAGCAGCACAGTCTTGTTCCCATGGTGCTGCACTTGCCCTAGTAACCCCTGTTTCCAGCCCTCAGCTGGTGAGTCCACACACATTGTAGTGATGAGCTGGAGAGCCTGCCAGCTCAGGAGTTGTGTCCTGGCTGTCTCTGGGTAGTGTGTACAAGGCCATATGGCCAACTCCAGGAGAAGGGAGCCAGCGTGACCCAAACTAAGTGGCCATGTGGGAGCAGGAGGACCAAGAGCCTGTGTGTCTCTCATCTCAGACACACTTATCCTGGACCAAAGCACAGGTCTGGCTCTAAAGGACACATGAACAAGCAGAATGGCAGCATGGACTGCACTGCTGAAACAGAGCCACAAAAAGCTTCTACAGGCCAGACTGGACACTGGGAGAAAGCAATGATCTCATGATTCCAAGCTTAGTTTGAGGACTAGCACCAGACATCCAAAACATGGGTTCTGAAAATATTCCCTGATAGCAGGTACTCAAGCAGGAGACAAGAAAGCACCTTCTGCCATCACAAAACATGGCACAGGCCTCAACTGGAGTGTGCTCAAAGAAGCATGATGGTGACATTCAGAGGGCTGCGTCAGTCCACCATAAACATATAACTCAGGACCACTTAATCAGCTCCTTCCCCAATGATTCCTGAGGGGCCAGCCTTTGTTCTGAATGTCTAAATCGTCTGTTTGCAGCAGCTTAACCTAGATACCGTGTGTATTGTCTATTGCGCATTCGCTTTCCTCTTTAAAGGCATATCTAGTCCTCTCACATGGAAAAATATTACTGAGGAGAAGGCAGTTTGAAATTCTCACCTATCAACAAGTCATGACACAGCCCAGTCTCCAACTGTCTGTACTTGGCTTGCTAACGTGCAAATAGGAAAAATCTTTCTGTCTTCTTCAATAGCATTTCAGCTCATCTTAACCATCTGTTTGTTTTTTGGTTTTTTTTTCTCGTAACAAGTCATTTTTGGAAAGTTCCAAGGGTATCTACCTAACCAGTCCTTATAAGGCCTTACCACCTTAGTATCAGAGATGGCATCTTTCCTAAAGACCAGTAATAGTAAATTTCACCGGTATAAAATACAGAGTTTTTAATTGCTCACTTCACAGCAAAGTTTAAACTGGCAGTTTTATAATGAACTCTGAAAGTTGAAATTAGATTGCTTGTTCAAGAGCAACCGACGACCTATGCCAGAGGAAGATTTCACAATTTTGTATTTAGAATATCAAAAATACATTTTCTTTCCAACTCCCAGAAAAGAAGGGATAGAAAAAGAAGCCTGGAATTGACCTACTTTCATTGCCAAATCAGTCCATTATTGAGCCAAAAGTATTCTATCAAACTTCTTATTGTTCTTAGCAAAGCAATGCCATTTCTATGAATTTAGAATTATTTGTGAAAAGCAACCTCTTGTTTTGTGACCTGCAAGTTTCTACACAAGTCTTTCAAACAGTTCCAGAGCACCCAAACTTAGGAAACTGTCCCTGTGAGACAATTTCTATAATCTCCTTGATCTTTCCCACCTCTTAAAATGATGGTGGTTACAGCTGCAGAATACAAGCTTGCCAAATGTCAGGTTTTTTTCTATGGATCCCTTAGCATTTGATAGTTTTTCTAATCCCCGGCTTCTAAATTCATGTGACAAACGGAATTTCAGCTTTGGTAAAAAAAGGAAGAAAAGGTTTTAGCTCTCTTGATTGCAAAGTGTAGCTTCAAGTTATGAACCCTGGAGGCTACAACACCAGGCAATAAATAAAAATTAGTACCAACTCATTATTTTTAAAATGGAAATGCAAATCTCACAATTTTTTGGAGCCTTATGCATGATGCTGTGAGTGCTGGGAGTTGGGGTCAATGAAATAAGCTCATGCCCAAACAAATTGTTTTTACCCTTCTCAAATTATCTCTTTTCTCAATTCAAGAGTAACTGTTCACAGGCAGGAACTGATTTTCTGGCAAGATGACAGGGTCTGGGGGAGCAGCTTAGGGCAAAAGTGTTCTTACTGCTGTCTGGGAGAGCACATTCTCCACAGCTGTGCCAAAAGCCCTCCCTGTCACCACTGCAGCTACCCCTGGCCTTTCATATCAAGTTTGATCCCCAGCCTGTGATTACATCTTTCCACCTACTGATGCCATCTGCAAAGTGAGTCACTGAAGGATCTGAATAGCGATCACATGCGTGATCTTCTTGGTAGTAAGGAGGGAGGACTCGGGACAGTCCCTCTTATAGCTAGGAGAAGGAGAAGGCTGTCAAAACATCATGACACTCACTTAAAGATGAGGGGGAGGGAATGGGATCGGAGGGAAGATCATTTGCAAAGGTATCCATCTCCCTGGGGAAAAGAACCTCAGAAGAACTTGGCTTGACTCTGACCCCAGAGATGCACATCCACAACAAGCTACGCTTAGCCAGATGTCTCACAAAGATCACCAGCTCTAAAAATTTGTTACATTTAAAAAAAAGCACACACAATAATTTTTGCAAAACCTTTCCAACCTGAAGTGTTTCCTGACTGTCTTGTTTATTACTGATTTTTTGGGGGAAACTCTTCACTCCCCCTTCCCACATCTCAGAAGTCAATAAAACATTTGACACTTTCACTGCACAGATCCCCTTTCAGGATCCTGTTCCAGTCTTGATTAACCCATAAATGCTTTGCTGGAACAAAGAGTGCTCCTAGTATCCTTAGCCTTTGACTTCAGAAGTTAGTTTTGCATCCAATCTCCTTGCACATAAGTGCAGGTAGCACAGAAAAATCGTAACTGTAGCTGGATTTTGCTGTAAGATAAGCAGAGGGAAAGCAGAGGGTTGTCAAATGACACATACAAAAAATAGGATGCAGCTTCAGGACACACTATCTTTACAATAACTTTTTTTTCCCTTTGGCTTTTAAACCAGCCTACACAGAGTGCAGCCCCTTTTAAAATTCCAACAGAAACTTCCAAAAATTTAAAACTGGACTTGTTGAAACCAGGTCCCAGTTTCACATACTCCTGAAGCGAAATTGTGCTCTGTGTAGGCTGTCAGATGCAGTACGCAACAAATTCAGATGTTCAGGATTTATCAGGAACTTGGGAAAAATCTGTAGAAATCAAAACTGTCCCAATAAGTTGGGATGCCTGCCAACTTTAATATCACATGTTTAGACCAAGTGTGCAGCATGGAATACATTACCGATGGCCAGATCTCTTAGCAAGTGGTTTAGCATCAAGAAGAAAACCCTCCTGTCCTCTCGCTATTTACAGTCTACAGACAAGATATAGAGAAATCTCTCCAGATCTGCTTGGACAGACAAAAAGCAAAGTCGCAAATTACATCATGGGCATTTGTACAACCCAGTGGTCCGGGATCCTGGTGGAACACATTGCTCCTTGGAGTGCTGTTAAACAGGCTGTAAATACACAGCTAAGACTGAGAGGACCTCTTGTGTAGAGTTACCCTAGTATTAGTGAGGCAAATGCTAACACCCGTACTTTTGTCCTGAGATACTTGTGAGTAACTACTGACCCCAACAGAAGCTGCAGCTGTGCGCCTGAGGACAAAACTGGATGGTTTTTTTCAGCTCAGTATTCCTATTTCTGTGCCAGAGCATTTCCAAAGCACAGTTTCCCACTAAATTTTCCAGGTTACAGTATTTCCATAAATGAATGGATAGCTCAGAGTAAGCCCTGAGGGCTCATAAAGAACATCTTCTTCTATATCCTTTAAGTACCACAAAACTCTTGTTAATGCCAAGGAGGACATGTGCTGCATACACCCACAGGCCTGCACCATGAACCTGAAGAAAAACATTCATGTTCTTGCTGCACACATCTACACCGAAAGCCACATTTTCAGGCATGTGTGCACATATGCTCCTTTTGCACTCTCAAGAGTGCAGGATTCCCAGGTCTCCCAGTTCAGCCACCACAACTCCGTTACCTGATCCTGCAGCCGCTCGCTTTGCCGTGGAGCTGCTTGTGTGTGAAAACAAGTTACAAGGCCAGGCTCTCACAAGGAGCTTGCAGTGGGTGTCTTAGGGCAAGGAAATATGTCCTAGTTCTTCATGCTAATTGCACACTTATGACCCCCAAAATGAGCAGGCAGGCGACAGCTCCATCACGCTGACCGCTTTGCGCTTCTTTTTTTTCCTCCCCTTTTTCTCCAAACACGTAATATACTCTGCTTGAGGAAGCCTACTGAGTGTCTATCTGTCTGTAACAAGCTCCTTCTGGGATCAGCTGGACTGGCAGAAGCTGAATGAAAAGGCAGCCCACCTCTTTTCTAAGAAGAGCAGGCAAAGGAAGGGTACTTGCTGGGGACAGAGAGTTCAGCCGGGCTCTGGCCTGTGGTGGTGGCACCCGTCCATCCCACCTCCTCCTCCCTGCGCTGCTTGAACATTCTGTGCTGCTGCTGGCTGCCCGGGACGTCACCATGAATAAGTATAACTGTCAGATTAAATCACTGCCTGGGTGGGATCTGCTGAGCCTACAACACACATTCTGGGCACCTAAGTCAGGCCAGGGAATCTGTCCAAGAAAGAAATCTAACTGCAGCCGCTTCACATGGCAAATCAGCTTTGGGGCTATAGGATGAATTATGTCCTGCCCTGTGTCAAGAGGACTAGAGGGGGTGGGAGAAGGAGACATATAGACTCTCTTTGCTGCTAATGCACTTGTAGAATAGCTGTATTTGAGTCCCCAGGGGCTCACAGCAGGAGGATGAAGTGACAGCTGCTGCTGACAAAGCAGAGCTTTGTGTGGTGGGAGCACAGTGAGCCTGTGGGCTCTAAGCAGTAATGGTCAGAGGGATGGCAAAGGTTTATTGCTACCACCCACCACCCAGAAAGGGCCAGGCTTTATCTAGAAGCCTTTCCCAGTGACAGTCCCCACTGCGAGTTCTAGCTACTGGGAAGAAAGGCATGAATTACTTCACCCCACCAAAGTACTCACAGCTGCTGGCACCGTGATGGTGCCATCCATGCATTCTCTAACCTAGCCTGGGCTCAGGGCATATTCTCCAAAATTGTCCTTCCATGGATTACTGGCAGGCACACAGCACAAAAAGTGATTGTTGGGCCAATCCTCTCAGCAAAGCAGAGGTGTCGATCCGCTTTCCTAACAGCTTCTGAAAGGTTTGGCCCTACTTGTCTGCACAGTTCTGTCTCTACCATGACTTCTTTTCACCAATGGCTCACCAAAACTGCTCACCCCCTGATGCTCTCCAGTCACTTCAGAAGATCTCAGGGGGAAAAAAGGAAAAAACAGAGTGGTAAAAAACCATACCTGTTGAGAGGATAAGGAAAGGGAAATAATGTATGGACATTCTCCCTCTCACATGAAAATTGCTTTCATATGAAAACATGAGCAAACTTATTCTTTGCCTGCAGTTTAAGCAACAACTATGTCACTACCAATTCTAAGTGTGCTAATGGCTATAACATTTCTCGTTGGTCTCTTTTCCTCCCACTTTAAATATTTTTCCTGTCACCAAGGGTTTTTGAAAACCATGCTGTTCTGGATGCTGGGTTTCTTACATATATTTGCCACCTGCCTGTGAGCGGAATGCTAATTTTTCATGAGCATTTACTGTTGTGCCATACCTTAACATGGGGAAAGAGGAATCCTGCTTGTCCTTGCTCTGACCTTTGGTGACTGTGGCACCAGGCCAAAGATCATCCCTGAGTGGCTTCATTCATGGCTGACTGTTTAATCAGGCAAAGCGGCACTAGTTTAAATAAACTTCCCTTGAATGTGCTCACTGAATGAATAGTAATGACCACAATATTTTATACTAATATTTTGTCTTTCACCCAATGACATGACAGTGCTTCACAAGGGAGGACAAATTTGTTTATTTTTATGAAGACAAGTGTGGAAAAAGTGAAGTATAAAAAGGTGAAACACTTCTGCAGAAGACATTGGTGGAGACAATGGAGCAGAACCCAATGAGAAACACTGCAGGTCTCTGGCTCTAACCACTACAAGCTACTCCCCAAGCTGATGAAAAAATGGATGCTCCCAGACCTAACTTCAAAGCGTGCTGCTCTCTTAGTGAATCTCAACGCTGCCACTGCTCTCTTACTGTCACTGAAATAAAGAATACAAACGGTACTGTGGCTGTTAGCCTAATCAAAGACCATGAGGTCCTAATTAGGACAACTGAAAGGCTGACTGACCTTTAGACCTCACTAGCATCCCACAGGAAAGACCTTCCCACTAAGAAGCTGCTTTGTGCTCCCCAAAAGCCACCTAAGAACCCACCTGCTCCCAGGACTAAGCTCCTACTCTATCTGGCAGTTGGTGGCTCTTGGAGGTGAGGAATTACAGGTATCCGCATGTTTTAGCCACACTTCTCTGCTTTCTCTGGATTTGGTTCAGCAGCACATGGAGACTCACCTTTAACACGTGGAGCAGCCATGTGGTGTGGTTTCTGTGAGCTGAGCCAAGCCAAGCAGTGTGGTGCTTTTCAGTGAAGGAACGGGAAGAAGTTGATCAGGAACATGCAAAGAAGAGGGCAGCAACAAAATAAACAGGGAGTTCTGAACAGAGAGGGAAGGTAAAACTGGAATTAAAAGGAGGGAGAACTACATACAGAAAGAGAAACTGAACACAGATGGCCACATCTGCACTAGGCACAGCACAGATCTCAGGCTGGGTTTTGCCAAGCCATCAGAGCAAAGATCCAATTAAAATGAAAGGCAGAAGACTGCTGCCTTCAGTGGAACACTGCTCCCTCCCTATGAGATCACTCAACACGCGCCTGATGCTGTCACTGACCCTACACTGTCCCAGCGAAGTAATTCTCCATGACACCCTGCAGAGGAACAGTCATTTGTAACGGGCTGGGGGGTGAAGGGAAAATGATGGGGCAGGGGAACTATTGGGCCCCACAGTGGGAGGCATGAGTAACAACGAGACAACCCAAAGCATCCAACCTCAAAGAGCTGTGCACAGGGGACACTGGGCCTGCAGCTCTTGCTAGGTTTATAGAAAGGAATGTAAGCTTAATTTGTGGCAGTGGGAAGCCACTAGGGATTTAGGGAAATTAGTAAAAGCAGTTGTTGCTGCGCTACTTTATAGGAACTTGACATGATGTTCAAATGCTGTCTGTTGGGAGCCTGGATTACTTTATTATTATTTTTAATAACTCCAGAGGGCTTTCTTTTGTAAAGGAACTCAAGCTGAGATGGTGGGTTTGCATGTTCACTATTCATTTGGAGGGAGAATTGTCTGATGGATGCTGAAGTTTATGTTTCTTTTGTGATGAGAATTGCTGGAATGTTTTGTGGCCCAGATCTGTGTTCTCATTTTCACCACACAGTTATGTAAGACTCCAAAATAAAATAATGCTGACTTTTTAAAGGAAAGAAATGGTTGCATGTGCTCTCAGTGTGATGGCCTGCGTGTGGTATTCAGTGAACAGCAGAAGTCTGATCTGTAGGGTCCATTCTGATGGGTCTCTGACATCCATCAAGATTCTTTGTTCTACCACTGGGAAATGAAAAGGAATCTGTGCTTCAGAAGCACAAAGGATTACTGGATTTGTGTGTGTGCTCTAGACTGTATAGATGTGAATTAACATCAAAGTGTAGATCTCTCATTGTTCTGATGTGTGTATTTTGGGGGAAAAAGAAATGGAACATTTCCAGCACTGAAAAGATCTGGTAATTTCTGCTGTTCACCTGATTTTCCTTGTGTACATTCATTCCCTTTTTTTAATCCAAGGCTATTTTATTTTGCAGAAGAATGGACATAAGGTCATTTAAGCTGAAATGAAATATTAGCTTGTCATCTTGTCCAAAGCACTTCATCATGCACAGCACAACTGATTTCTTTATCCCCCCAATATTCCTTGAAATGCAGGTGTCCAGGCAATCTCTGATCTCCTGTTATGCTGATTTCACAACTTCCCTAGGCACCTTGATCCACAACTAAAAAGCACTGCATAAAGGTTTACCTTGCTACAGCCTAAGTTGATTTACTTCTGTTCCTTCTTCATTGACTAACAAGCATAATTGATACTTTGTTTGCTTTTCTCAGTAGTAATAGAAGGTTGCATAAACTGTTTCCCAATATACTGTGTTGTAACATGATGGGCTAACTAGGTATTAAAATAAAGAGCAATAAACAATTTAAAATAAGAGATGAATATTAATGCACTGCAAAGACTAGGAAATCAAGCAACAGAGAATCAGGAATTCTAAAGGAACTAAATTCTGTTTCTGTACTTCTTTGAATGCAAATTCAGAGCGACTCCATTAAATACAAAGAGGTTTGGGATGAATATACGCCAGGCTGAGAATCTGAATTACAGTCCCAACTGTTGTACAAAAATACAGAGATTATTATTTTTTTTATGAAGCTTCGCTCCTTCAGTGAGTTTCTACTGACTGTAGTTGGTCTGTTACTCAGTTAAGCTAAATGAGTGTAACTACATCCATGTAACAGAGATGTACCAATCTACAGCAGGGATTTGGGAAAGAATTTTGTTAAGTCTGTGTAGTTTCTCTGTGTAGAATGACCCTTTGCATAAATGAGGCCCAGTGGCTCAAAGTACATGGGAGGAAAACCTCCCAGGGTTCTCACATGCAGTGTCCACCAAATACATCTCCAGGGAAAGCAGATTTGCTGCTGCTTTCCCATACACAAGAAGCAACAACCAGCTCAAAGCTGATCAAAGCAAGAATAAGCTGCTGCTGCTCCAAGATCTTGGGAGGATACATCTAAAACCAAGGCATCTATAATAATAAGGGGTTCTGCTTTTATGTTGCTTCCAACCATGCTGTGAACATCCCCAAGATACTTTGCCAACATGGCTGTGGTGAAATGCAACAGACAAGATTTCCTCTGCCCTTTTAAGAGAAAGTTTGAAAGCCCGGGGAGCTCTGCTGGAAGATAATGGGACACAGGCTGTCCATTTTCTCCAAAGGACCAAGATTAATGATAGACAGATGATTAATTCAAACAACGATAAAAAATTCCACTGAATTGTTACAAGATTTTATAAATTGGCTTTTCCGCCTTTACAATCTAGAAAATCTGAAAAGATCCATTCTCAGGAGCAATTAAGATCACAATCTGGTCCCTATCTTCAGGTTTCATCAGTTCCCATTCCAAATCTATTTGCACACAAATACTGGGAAGCCTGAAAGAGAAGCTGTTATATTGTAAATCAATCAGCTATCCTGTAAGACAGGAACTGAAGCTTCTGTTTTTATTAGTAGAAAGAACTGAGTCATTTGCCATGACTACATGCTTCTTGATATGATTTACTGCTTCTGCAGATCATTACAGAAAAGAGCACAAACCAGTGCACAGTGCCTTCCTTAAATTTCACATCAACATATATTGAGAACTAGAGATGGACACAAATTGATTTTTGCATCTGAACATCCTTCCAAAGTTGGACCTGTCTTTACACTTTGCAGCACACATCTTCCCCAGCCACAAGAGAAATGGAAGACATAGGCTGTGTGATACAGACCCAAAGTGAGGGACAATTTGTGTCAGAGTTGTTAATTTCTTTCTTTCAGACCAATAGCTCTTTCTTGACACTCTGCACAATGATTCTTTATTTTTGCTGTGAACACTTAGAAGAGGGACATTACATTTGCCCAGAATATGGCTAATTTTATACAGAAATTCATGACAAATGAGAAGTAGTTTAGGTCTCACTCTGGAATGACAGGGGAAAGAACTGTTGAACAAATGAGTTGCCGTGAAGAAGACTGCTTCAGTCAGAAAGACCAACCGTGATCTGGTGACTACAGCAGGACAAAACAGAGCTGTCATTTCAGAAAAAGTACTTTGACTAGCAAGTCAGTAATGCTTTAGATTATTGTCCTGTTGGTAGCTATTGTATTCATATTAATTTAACAAGCACCACTACATTTTCAAACAGATTCTTATAGTCATACTATGGAAAGTATTGCTTATAAATGATATAAAATGTGGCTTTAAGAGCATATTCTCAAAACACATAACTGAATCAGTCCACTCATTCACACCTCTTGTTCCCGCCTATCTATGGTATTTCTTGGGTGCTGATGACCTTGGCAGTTAAAAGCTGTTTCTATATACATGATACATAGGAACTGCATAAAAATGTTCACGTTGTCTCATCATAACCTCATCTGCTAAAGATGTTACTTAATGCTATCTTTCATGAATTTGTGCTTACAGGACTCAAGGTGAATCACTAGCCTGGAAATTGTCCTTCTCTTCTTAAAATGGAAATCTTATTTTAGTGCACTTATGCTGATATTGTTTGGCTGGAACTGTGAAATTTAAATTTGAGTGCAAACTTCAACTACGTTATAAGCTGTTGAAATCCCAAGGTTTGTAGACAGCCAGGATGACTTGAGCTCAAATTTCCCTAAAATGTGATTATGTTTGGACACAGGGAGAGCAGCAGACTTGTGTAATACACCATAAGCTGTTGAAACAAATCTGGATCAAGCACGCCCCACTGGGCCTGCTACAACTGTACCTGGAGGAAGTGAGTAAGAGAAAACAATTTTCATGACATGATGCTTGTTCCCATACCCCCAGTTTGGACTGTTTTGTGCTGAGCTTTGCAGAGCAAAATGACTTGGTAGCTGCCTCAGAACAGTAGGTGTGAATTCTCTGAACTGATCCATGCACTCCCCATCACAGAGGCAGAGACTGGAGAGTGGGCAGGCCAGAGGAGGAAAAGAAAGCAATGTCCAGTCTTCCACCTGCTCCTCAGCCATGCCAGAGGCCCGGTGAGATCACCAAGTGCTAAAAATCTACTCCATTCCTTTGGGAGCCCAAGCTGAGCCTCCACTTCTTAAGGAACAGGAAAGGTTGGGTATCTTTGCTGCCTCAAATTAAAGTTTACTGACGTTGATCTGTTCTGTGGCTATTGTTTGAGCCCTCCTTCCATCAAATAATTTTCTCATCATAATCTAATGACCTTATTCAGCTTAACAGAGCGGTACTGAAATTCATTTCCCATAGATTCTCACACCCAAACAGTATTGTTACAGGTCTCTGTGGACTTGCACTGAAATAATTTTTCCATGTAAAGTGACATTGTTGCTTCTCCCTGCAGACTTGCATTGAAACCATTTTCCTGTTACATCTCACATATTATAGCACTGTTGGTCTCCACAGACCAACTCTCTTTGGAATAGCTTTCCATGGAATTTCACATTTTAAATGCCATAATCAATAACCTTAGACTAGCACAAAGTTATTCCCCCTCTAAAACATCACATTCAAACAGCATCACTTCAGTTCCCTCCAGACTTATATTACAATCCATTTCCCATTCTAACGACATTGCAAAGGAGACGGTTGTTGGTGTTACATTAACGTTGCAGACAATTGACACTTCAGTGACTAGAAATTGCCATTCAGAAGCTTGTGTTATTTATGAGTGCCAGTCCAAATGGACGAAATACTGGCCCTTACAAAACAACATTCATAATGATATAGGACATAGCTCACACAGTAAAACTGCAACAACTTCATTGAGAGCATAGGAATGCCAGGCTGTTAATGCCAAACGATCTCATTTTTATCATGCTACAATTTTCCCTCTTTTTCATGTTGTTATTCTTTCAACTTCACTAAAATCCTTTCCCTCTCTATGAAGTCTTATCCCTCACTATCCCCTTCTATGAAGTCTATCCCTCACTCTCCTCTTCTCTCTCCTGTGCTGTATACAACTGGTACTTTCTCCTACTACTGTTTTCCATTTCTCTACTGGAATGTAATTTTAAAGACACTTGCTGATGGCCGCCTCATTTGCCTCTTGCCTTTCAAGAGGAAATCTCAAATTAACAGCCTATCTTACAGTACAACCAATTCCTGCCTGTCAAAACTAATGACATGGGTTAAAAATCAGGAACCCTCAGATTTGCTTGTTTGCTTTGTGTTTGTTTCTTCCTCCCTTAAATCTGCTGTTATCTGAACCACTGAGATTTAATTCCTAGATTTTTCTCCACAAACTAGGACCTAGAAACTTGATTTTTAGGAAAGTCCTATGAAAGTCAAAAATCACATGACTTAAGGGGCTGTGGCTTTAAGAACAACATTAAATATCTTGAAAAGTGCAGCCTGAGGACATCATGAGAAGTGACTATGCAAGGACCATAACTGGCATGGTTAGAAAGTTTCCACCTGTTTCATACCCAGCAAGCACAAAAAGAATTGGGCTGGCTCTAGTATTACTACCTCTTATCTACAGTTCCATGAAACCCTGGACTTAATAATCCTGTCTTAGTAAAAAAAGCCTCAGATTCCCGGAGAGCAGGAAGCAATAGAATGGGCTTGTTTAAGGCTTGAAGTCTGAAATACATGTCAGAGGGGTGAAAAGTCTGATAAACCCTGTTCTTCCCTAGAAACAACAGATTTCTGTCTAGGTGAATAAAACAACTTGGCTGCATCATCCAGCATGTATTTCAGGTGTTACCATGCCCTGAAGTCTAATGCTCTTAGAGTATATTTGGACAGAAAAATTTCCCGTTGACACAGCTGTACAGCTACTACTACAGGTTGTCTTGTGTCAAAGCATACGTCCTGTGAGCACTGAAACTATGCAACTA